>VDFB02177604.1:0-12873 GCA_007258455.2 Sequoia sempervirens | reverse complement strand
GACAATGGAGTAGGAGAATATTCTCTTTGTCTGTCTAATCTTCCTATGTTGCCTCAGTCACATGGACAACCTTCTATCACACAAAAACATATATTTGTAACGTCAACATAAATGCAACCACCAATAGGGCCAAATACAAATTTTAATGGATGTTTTATCAAAGAAAAATTCCCCATGGACGATCCTAGGGATAGAGATATTCTAAGTTGGCCCTATAAATATGAAGATGAAACAATTCTCAATGTCAAGTTACCAACTCATAAATATGCTAAGGGATATTCAATCATGCAAAAGATGGGCTATGATGGTAATGGGCCTATTGGAAAGAGAAAATGAGTAGTTGAACCTATTGATCCTCCAAGACTTCCTACAAAAGATAAAATAGGACTAGGCTATGATACTAGCTCAAAATAAATAACATCCAAACAATTGAATGATATTGTACTCACATTGCAAGAAAGTTCTGATTCAAGGGAAGCATGCTTGACAATAATTCAGAATTTCATCAATAATAACTCTAACACAAACTCTAAAGAATACGAATGGGATACCATCCATAATGATGAATTCTAGAGGGATAAACAAGTTGATGTGATACATAGGTATACTCCTACTCTAATCAAAGGAGAAGGGTCAAGGACCCAACCACAAGAATTTGAACTATAACACAACTATGATTCCAATGATACCGAGTCATATTTAATCAAACAAGACTATCGTGAGGACATTACCATCATTGATCTACCTCATACCTCATATCCTATAGACACCTCCATTATGACCATAACCTAACCTATGTTTCCAACTAACAAATCTATCATAAAATTCCTTTCTGCAGATGATGTAAATGATTGTTCCATTGGCGATTTTCGGCATGAGATCCTTAGTTAGGAGAATGTCAAATTTCCTAGTTGCAAAAATAAAAATAAAACAGAAAGATCTAATGGTGAAAAATAGAATTTGGCAGTGTTAGATCAAACAAAAGATAAAACAAAGAGCGTATCAGATGGTGAAATTTTTTTTAAGGCACTAGATAATGGAATGCTTGACACTCTCCCAAAGCACTATCATGAGTGATCGCCTATCTTGAAACTACATAGAAACTGAGGATTCTATAGTTAGCTGCATCAATGACAGATAAAGAAGTGCCTGAGTTCATGGAATTTCTTAGAATAAATCAAGTCAACTTTGCCTGGTCTTATGCAGACATGCTAGGTCTTGATCCTAATCTTATAATGCATCACTTATCCATTAAACTAGGAGTAAAACCTATGAAGCAAAAACTTAGAAAGATGCATCCTCATGTGGCACTACTAGTTAAAGAAGAACTTAAGAAACTCCTCAATGTGGGATTTATAAGATCAATTGACTATGCAGAATCAATCTCCAACATAATTCATGTATCAAAGCCTAACAAAAGTGTTAGAGTATGCATAGATTTCACAGATCTTAATAAGACATGTCCTAAGGATGACTTCCCTCTTCCAAGCATTGGTACCATAGTGGATTTCATGGCTGGCCATTCCATGTATTCACTAATGGATGGTTTTTTTGGTTATAACCAAATCAAGATTGCACCTGAAGACCAGGACAAAATAGCTTTCACATGTCCATGGGGTACTTACTGTTGGAACATCATGCCTTTTGGATTAAAGAATACTAGGGCTACATATCAAATACCTATGACTACAATTTTTCATGACATGATGCACACATTCATGGAAGATTATATTGATGACATACTAGCAAAATAATACACCAAAGAAGAACATCTCGAGATATTATCCAAAATATTTGCATGGTTGGAAAAATTCAAGGTTTGCCTCAACCCTAAGAAATGTGTTTTTGGAGTCACATTTAGAAAACTCTTGGGATACATAGTTTCAGCAAAAGGAATTGAAGTAGATCCTGCCAATGTACAAGAAATCATGGAAATGCCTCCACCAAGGAATATCAGTCAGTTGAGATCACTAAAGGGATGATTCCAATCTATACGAAGATTCATTGCACAACTAGTAGATAAATGTCCACCTTTCACACATCTACTACACAAGAATGTTCCTTTCAAATGGGATGATAAGTGTGAAATGGCTTTTCAACAAATCAAGCAATACTTAATGAACCCACCAGTTCTAGTACCACCAAATCTGGACAAACCACTCACATTATACATTGCTACCATAGAGACATCTTTGGGGGTGTTGTTAGCCCAAGAAGACTCTATAGGAAAAGAACATCCAATCTATTATATCATCCAAATATTAACAGGTCATGAACTCGAATACACTTTCATCGAGAAGGCTTGCCTAGTAGTGGTCTTTTCATCACAAAAGTTTTGACACTACATGTTAACTCATACAATCAATCTTGTTGCATAGATTGATCCACTCAAATATCTACTAAGTAAGGCCACATTAAAAGGAAGGTTAGAAAAATGGGTCATGATCTTAAGCGAGTTTGATATCCATTATATTGATCGCAAATAAATCAAAGGACAAGTTATTGCTGACCAAATGACTGAAGCACCCCTACAAAGAGAGCATCCCATGCACATTGAATTCCCAGATGCTGATGTTTTCATGGTAGAATTAAAGTAACCTTAGTCATTGTATTTTGATGGTTCATTTACTCAACATGGATCAAGGGTAGGCATACTCTTTGTCACCCCTAAAGGAAATACCATTCCTTAGTCATATCTGCTAATGTTTCTGTGCACTAATAACATAGCCGAATATGAAGCTTTAATCACTGGACTCAAAATAGCATTGGAATGGAGAATCACAGAATTACAAGTCTATGGTGACTCACAATTAGTCATTAACCAGATCAATGATCACTATTAGACCAAAGATGAAAAATTGCTGCCATATAAGAAAATGGTTGATGATTTCAAGAAATACTTTATAGACATCAAGTTCATACAAATTCCAAGGCTAGATAACAAGGCAGTTGATGCTATGGCTGCAATCACTTCATTGTTACAACTCCCAGAAACTTAGGCTCGCTACGAATTTATGGTGGAACAATCATTTATGCTTGCCTATGACACACCTGAAAGCCAAATCATTTGCCACTTAGTAGGATCCGATTCACCTTGGTATGGAAAAATTTATGCCTACCTAAAAGATGACATCTTACCACTTGACTTATCCCATAACCAAAAGCACAACTTTATCTACCAATCCTCTCACTATACCCTTATCGTTGACACTCTCTATTGTCATGGTCTTAATGGTAATTTACTTCAATGTCTTGGACGTGATGAATCTGATAAGGCTTTACGAGAAGTTCATGGTGGAATTTGTGGTACTCATTCAAGTGGACTAACCTTATCTAAGAAATTGATTAGAATGGGTTACTACTGGCCTTCAATGGAGAGGGAATCATTCACTTTTGTAACGAAGTGCTCTAAATGTAAGATACATGGAAATCTCATTCATGCACCAACATAGGAACTACAACCATTTGTACCAACCTGGCCATTCTCTCAATGGGGGTTGGATTTAGTTGGCAAGATTCATCCTTCATCCTCGAATGGACACAAGTTCATCATTACAGTGATAGAGTATCTTACCAAGTGGATTGAGGAAGTACCTCTCACTAAGGTCACTGGAAAACAAATCTCATCATTCATACTCAATTATCTCATTTTTCGATATGGAATTCCCAATTCCATCATCACAGATAATGGATGACAACTCAAGAATTAGGATGTTGACAAACTTTGTGAGAGATTCCATATTCAATACAGATACTCAACACCTTATTATCCACAAGGGAATGGCCAAGCAGAGGCCTCAAATAAAATAATATTGAAAATTTTGAAGAAGACTGTGAATGATGCATGGAAAGATTGGCACGTTCAACTTAATCCTGCATTATGGGCCTACTGAACTAGTATCCAAACACCAACAGGAGCAACACCATTTGCTCTTGTCTATGGAGTAGATGCCATTTTTCCACTAGAAGTTTAGATCCCATCACTTCGAGTATCATTGAAAGGTCTCATAATAGATGATGAATACAAAGTTTCTTGATTGCAAGAACTAGAACTTCTTGATGAAAGGAGACAAGGAGCAGCTAATCATTTGAAAGCCTATCAACAAATGATGTCTCACAACTATAATCACAGAGTCAAACCATGTACCTTTCAAGTTGGTGATCTTGTTCTAAAAGAGAACCCCACGCAATCAACAAGACAAAGACAAGAAATGAAATTTTGAACCTAATTGGTTGGGTCTATATGTGGTCATAGCAGTATATAGTTCAAGAGCATACAAGTTGTTAACGCCAGAATGGGACCTATTTGACGAACCCATCAATAACATGCACTTGAAAAAGTATTATGTCTGAAGCAGTTATCATCATCTATAAAAGTCCTGAAAAAATACAAAAAACATCTATAAAATTCTTGAAAAATACAAAAAACATCAAAAAAATTCTTGAAGAAATACAAAAATAGAAGAAAAAGTCTTGAAAAAATGGTTACCCTAGTGAAAACCTGGCAAACAGGCATCTTGGTAATGCCAAAAATAAAATAAAAAAAATGCAATAAAAACAAATAGTGAAAATCTGGCAAAACAAATGCTATTTGTAGCTCTCCATCTATTAGTTCATGTTCTGCACTTGGCTTCTCATCCTTCATTTCATGCATCTTCCCATTATCTTAGGGTCATACCAGCATCATGTTTCCATCATTTTCCTAGAGCAATAATGCCTTACCATGGCTTGATCATCGTACTTATTCATTTCAACAAGTTATGTCAAATATTGGGGGAAAATGTTGACATACTCTAGGGAAACCAACTTTTAGGTTCTATCAAAAAAGCTCGACAACGATATAGAACTCAATCATGCGAAAAACAATCAAATCACATGAATAGCTATCCAACCATTGATCCATATCACAATGGTTTTTCATCAAAATACCATATCATGACTCATATCTGGATGATCTAAAATCTGAATAATGATTGGAATATTAGTTTTACATTTTAAACAATGGTTTGTTTAAATTTTCGATATCATCTCTCTGGAGCACACTCAATGATGTAATAAACTAGAGTGGCAAGGAAGGAGGATGAGTTTTCTTTGTCTATTGTCTTGAGGTTAACTATAAATTTAATGCAAATATTTCATGAAACATGATTTCCAAAGCGTATCATTGATGATAGTTCCACATTTGCATCAGAAATTGGATAGTTTTTATTTGTTTATGTAAGAAATGCTCAATTCATCTTAGTTCAATTATACCTCAATGCTTGTGTTCGCTTGCTATATCCAAAATCATGATAGTTGTACTCATGTCATCATTGGTGCTAATCTCCCCTCTGATTCTTGTACATACATCCAAAATTTTATAAGGCTCTATGATGATTCAAGAAAGCTACCTAAAGGCTCAAAAAATAGTTGGTTTTATTTAGTTGCATTTCATTTAGATCAATGTATATATTTGCATACTGGATTCACATTAGAGTTTTAAACAAAGTTGAATAGATAAATCAATGGTTGTCATGTCTCTTTGGACTATTTGTGGAGGACATTCAGACATTTGTTTCATTTTCATTTCATTATCATTTCATCTAGGACTTGTGCATATCATATAGTTTAGCATCTATCATTTAGGTCCTTTCTCATTATTATTTCATATTTCATATCAGTTCATTGCATATCATTGATCATTTTCATTTTTAATCATTTTTTTTTCATTCTCATCTCATATCATTTATTTTCATATCACTTTCATTATCATCTCATCCATCATTTTCATGTCCATGTAATTTTCATTTTACATCGTTGTTTTCCATTTTCCATCTCCATTACATTTTCATCTTATCATTACATTTTACATATCATCTCATTTTATTTCATTACATCTCATATCATTTCATTTCATCATATCATTCAAATTCATTTCATTTTATCATTCCATCTCATTACATTTTATATCATATCATTATTTAGTCATATTTTTTGTATTCATCATGTCATGTTCTCATCATTATCATTTTCATATCCTTATTATTCATATGATTATCATTATCATTTATCATCTCATCGGATCATATCATTTTATCATCTCATTTCATCTCATAATTTATTGTATTTTATCATTACATTTCCTTACATTTTAACATCTCATTTCATTTCATTTCATCATTTCATATCATTACATTTCATTTCATATCATTTCATCATTTCATATCATTACATTTCATTTCATTTTATCATTATTGATCCTTTCATACCATTTATCATTTTCATCTTTTTATCATTTTTCATGTCATTCCATTTGTCATCATATATATATACACAACATTTGATTCATATCATTTCATAAACATATTACATATTCATCCTGTATTTCATAAAGCACAACATCCAATCATCATCATTTATAACATTTGAAAATTTCAAAAAACAAAAATTTCATATATTACATTGTCACATCATTTGCAAACCATATGTTTTCATAACAATTCATATCATATATCATATCATCTCAACATGTTTCATTTTTACCATCATCATCCACCTGCATGAGATCATTAGTAAACATCATATTGCACATCATCATATCATTTTCCTATCATATCATCCTGCAAATCATGATTAGTTAGTAAATCATCAAAACTATATATCAAAATTCATATCACATAAACAAGGAAATAAGTGCATATCCATCTCATATCATCATATCCAATACATCATCAAAACTCATCACCATTGCATATCATCTCTCATCAAAAATACATACAAATGTCCAAAAGTCCAATGACACTAAAAAGTTTAGAAAGATACATGAGATATGATAAAAAAAATCAATATACATGCTCCATGAATATGAGATACATCAAATCAATCCTGCATCAATGGCTCAAGGTTGGCTGGTGGACCCCCCTGATGGATCCAGTCTCATGGATGGTGGCCTCCCATTGATCCCTGCATTTGGATCCCATCGAGGCCTGATAACCCCTAGACTCTGTGTGCCTATCCATGTCCTGCTCCTAGTCCTACTATGGGACTATGGGAAAGACTCTCTGCACTTAGGAGGACATAAATCCTCATATCAGACTTGATAGTACTTAGCCTCTCTAGACATCTCAAAGCCCTCTGCAATAGCCTCTCACAATGATGCACTCTCTAAATTTCCCATGAGTCTCTATGCAACACCCTTTGCCTCCACTGCCCTCCATCTAAATACATCCCTCCTTGTAATCAACTGGGCTAATTGTGGATCTAGGGTAGGAGGATGTGCCTATTCTTATGCCATACTCTATGCCTATGCCTAGGACTATGCTAGCTATGCAACCAAACCTTGTGCTTGAACCAATTGGTTCTATAACTACACCTATTGTCCCTACAGTGTCTACACCTAGGCCTATAGAGTATCTATCTATCCCTACTAAGAGGTGGAGGCAACCCTGATCACTGTCCTCTTCCCAATCCCAATCCTTGGCCTTTGCATGATCTGAACACCACCCAAAATGTTTGGCCTCGGTTTCACTGGCACCTGCCCCTCATCTCCGCTGTCATCTCCATCACTCCCATATGAACTCTCCTCCTCTCCACTCTCATCATCCTCTCCCCCAATTGCTACCTACTCACCACCTACCACATCCTCCTCTCCTTGCCCTTGGTTGTGGTACCACCAAAATGGGTGATGGCTCATCAGGACATGTCAACTGTGGAAATAGATGTGTATGATAATAAACAAAGTACTCCTCAGACATCCCAACATCAACAATATCCTTCCTATCATCCCATAACTCAGGCGGTAAAGTAATATACTCTATATAGGTCCCCATCCTACCTCATCCTTGCTCCATGAATAGTGAGCAACACCTTGAGGCATACCTTGTGTGAATCCAAAATGTTGCTACACCCACAATGCCAAAAACCTCTTAATGATGAAGGAGGTCCTCCCTATCAAAAATTGGGGCATACATATGAATGACATCTCCAAATGATCTGTCTCCCAGGGCTCGCAATCTAGGTATGGCTGCCATATCACTGCATCCATATCATCAAGGCACCATCTCCAATAATCCAACTTGTCTAGCTTGGGATGGACAAGCAACATCAAATATGCATATATATATAGGGTCTACCTAGTGGCCTCACTCCAAGATAGGCTAGTCTCATCACAATAATATGCTCCCATGCCTAGATCTGGAGCAGTGTAATGCTGCATGATATACTCGATGAACCTCCTATAAACCACCTGATGAAGGTCATGATACAGATGAGCCAACATGCAACTCCCCTAGGTATATCTTTTGTGGTTGTACTCAACATCTGCTCCAAGATCCTCCCCCATCCTACTGATAGTCCCTTTGATCGGTGATTCAAACAAAGGAGACATCCAATAAATGCATGTAAAACTATAGGCAAGGTTGGATATCCCCTGAAGTCATCCCATGGCACCTAGTACCCTAATATGTGTGCATCTCTGTATACTCTCCTTAATGCATCCATCCCACCTAGCTCCTTGTGATCATAGAACACAAGGGTGCCTACCAATGGAATCCCAAGAATTCTGTACACATCCTCAGGAGTCATAGTCACCTCACCCATCAGAAAATGAAATGTGTTGTGCTCCGAATGCCATCTCTCTACCAACGAGGTCAACAATCCCCTCTTGACCCGAATCGAAAGCATGGACAACAACAATCTCAATATGCATGCCCCTATCAACACTATATCATCTACTGTCAGCTCGGGTATCCTATCCCACCCCACTGAGTGATGCTCCCTAATTTGGAGGTTTTTGAAAACCTCATATTTTTGGTTATCACAAGGACAATCAATCAACATCATATCAATGATTCAATCTCAATCAATCAAAATCATTCTGACTCATGTCTATCTATCTGTGACCCATATCAATGACACATACTCATCTTACTCATATCAAGTGACCCATATCAATTTTTTATCTAGGTGACTCATATAATGCAATCAATACACAATCTATCTATCTGGATCTCACATCAATTTGCTCTACCATCAATTACTATTTTTTTTCTTTTTTTAAAGAATGAAAATTTATCAACAATCAAAACATCATCCTATTTGTATTTTAGTCATGAATGTAAAAATGTTTTCAATAAGTCATTTACTATTTGTTTTCTATTGCCAAAAGAAAATTTATCAGCAATCCTATCAATCATCTACTCTTTGTTTTTCGTACAGGGGAGACAAAGTTATCATCTATTTACTCTTTGATTTCTATTTTGGAAACAAAGTTATCAAATTTTCTATCCCTATCAACATGATGATAAGAAAATTTCTCTATCTATTGACTAAGGAAGCCATATACATCATCATTCTTTCATCACTTTCATCAAATCACACATTTTGTCTCTTTTTTCTAGATGCGCCAATCTGTGGCCTCTATGCGGTAAAACTCATATGCACTATTCTATATCCTTGATGCGCTAAAACTCAGATGCACTGTTCTTTTCTCTGGAAGCGCTCAATCATTTCCTCTATGCGCTATTTCCCTAAAAGCACTAAAAATCTAATCAAAAGCACCACTCTATTCATTGGATGTGCAACAACCCTTAATGCACTAAACTATTTCCTAGATGCGCTAAAGTCCTAATTTTCCAATGGAATCCTATAAGCGCTACTTTTTATATCAGATGCACTAAATTGGTTTCTACAATGAACATGCAAAAAACATACTATAAGTGCTAAAACAAACATCGAAAGTGCTAAAACAAACATCAAAAGCACTAAAACATTCATAAAAACACTAAAACAAATTGATTACGCCTAAATCTACAAGAAAAATATGAAAAATTTGATTCAAAACAAAAAATTTCAATGCAAAAGCGGTTGGATCTACTCACCGGTGGTCCATATGCAGCTGGTCTATGGTATCAGTGGGCCTGCTCAAATCTATGTTTGTGGTATGGAATCTCCATCTCACTAGGTCACTATCAACGCAAAAGGTTTCTAAAAGTCAAAAAGTCCAAATGGCTTGTCCTTTTCTCCCTTTTTACCTTTTAAAGGTCAAACAAAGGTGAGTTTTGGTCGCATGTTATTTTATTTTTATCTTTTTATCTAACTTTGACCTTCTTTTCAAATTGGGGCATCCTAATACATCATTTTTTGAGAGCTAAATCATTGAATTCACATCACAATCAAAATATCATCATCACCCCAATTTTTTCAAACATTCTCAACAAATCATATCATCATCAGTGATTTACCTCCCAAGGGGGCATCATTAATACTAGCAGCATCTTCCAATCAGGAACATATCAGAGTTATATTAGGGGCATATTTTTCAAAAAATGGGTAAAGTCAAACACAACAAATTTTGAAAGTAGAAATATTTTCTTTGAAGCAATGCATTTCACACATCACTTCAAAGAGGGGCAAAATGTGTATGCATAAAATTGGTCATGTTTGATTAATCCTGGTATTTAATTAAATATTTATTATTTAATTAATTTCTCTAAAGTCTTCTACATATAATTAAATTTAATCAATTTAATTATATTGTTCATTCATTTTATTCTTCTATCATAATTAAATAAATCAATTTTATTTAATTATTTCACATTCATATGTCCACTTGATTAATTAAATAAACACTTTATTTATTTAATTAATTATCACTTTTTGAATTTAATTAAGTCTTTTTTATTTAATCAAATTTAAATATTTCTTTTCAAATATTTCTTCTAGTTAATTAAATATCTTATTTAATTAATTTCATTTATATACCATTTCTGAAAAAGTTTAATTAAATATCTTTATTTAATTGAATATCTTCCATATATTTTTAGAATCATAATTAAATATTTTATTTAAATATGAAATCTTCTATTATTCTTCAAATTTGGGGTAAATATTCTATTTTAAGAAAAAAACCTTTGTGTCACCCATAAATGAATAATTGAATTTAATAATTCATTATTTATCTTCTTCAAAATCTTTCCATAATCTTTTCAAAAAGATGATTTTTTACAATTCATCTTTATCATCTTATCTTACCTCTTTTTCTGAAAAGAAAAAAAATCTTGCTTTCTACTTTCTTTTGTTTTTCTTCAGTCTTGTCCATGTTTGACCATTCGATTTGCCAGGAATTTTCACAATCATTGATCATATTAGCCAATCAAAAGCTTTTAAAAAACTCTATAAATAGCACTTCCAATCCAAGCAATGGTTACAACACAGAACGGATGAATTAGAGATTAATTGCATTCTAACATTATAGCATTCTAGCATTATCATTATAGTTTTATTATTCATAGCATCATCATAATCATGTTTAGCATTAGAGCAATCATGTCTTAGCATTACATGCATTTCATATTCAATCTAATTCTTTAGGAAGACTGTTCATTGAGCCTAGCATACAATCTGAGAGCCAGCTAGAATCAATGAAAATAATGGAGATAGAGGACAATAGGATGATATTGATAATAGGATATTGAGTTTGCATCTCTATTGTTTTAATATTCTATTTTTGATATAATGTCTTATTGGTGTGTTTGATTCATTTGCTTTTATATATATAACACACATAAAATCGATCACACATAAACTAGAATGTAGTAATTTGCCTCATACCTTCCCTATCAGAGCCATCGAGGAATCTATAGCAAATGAAACACCAAAGTCCATTTCCATTTGAACATTTAGGGGTGTTTCCACTTGTAACATCTGAAAATAAAACAACAAATTATTCAATCATGAAAACTACAATAGTGATCCATGTCATGACTTAAAATGTATGAGATAATGAAAAAAAAATTGAGTACTTATTAAACTATATATTTTTGACGATCATGCTTACTATTTTCCCTATCCATATCTTGTTTGAAAGCACGTGTTTTTAGGTTTTACCCATAGTAACAAGCCAGTGAACCATTTGATAAAATGATTTCGTAGACATGTATGATAACTATGGTGGCATAGAGAAGGAAGTGAATTGTTTGAAAAAATGCCTCAAATAAATGGGGTCTCATGGTGATGGAATGCCATTACAAACACATGGTGTCTTTAAAAATGTAGAGATGGAAAATATACCGACATACTTGATCCCGATGGGGAAAAATGTAGACATGGAAAACATACCGACATACTTGATCCTAATTACTAACACCATTTCATCCTAAATCACCTTCTCAACTTATCATCACTCTTCATCCCTTAATTAAATAAATGATCATTTATCTGATTAAGTCATTCTCTCTTGTTAGTCAAATCAATTAATCTGATCTAATTAGCCCTAGATCTGTATTTAATTGAATAATTCATTTTATTTGATTAAATCTTTAAAGTCATCTTATTAAATTAAATAAATTAAACCTTATTTAATTTAATTTAACAATCATCCCTTTTAATTAAATAAATAAAATCCTTTATTTAATTAAATCTAAATCACATTCTTCTCATGTTTTGATTTAAATCAGCCCATAAATCTAAATCAAATTGTCACATCATCAAATCCATCATTAAATTAATTAGACCTTCATTCATTTAATCTTAATCCATGCCCCATCCTCTAGCTTTTTCCACTTTCACATGAAAATACATTTAATTCATTTAGTAAATCTCTATTTTCTCTCAACTTGGCATCTCTTGGGGAATATTCCTTCAAATTTGAAATCCCTCCAAGTGGATTTGTCCTTCCAACAAGAAATTCAATTCCTTCTTACATGTCCTTGTGCATTGAGTCAAGTGGCATTTAATTCATTCTTTTTCCCTCTTACATGTCATTTCACCTTTTTCAAATTTCACCTAATTTCATGTATGGGCACATTCATCAAAATGTGCACATCCTTTTCCCATTCACATCTTGACAAGTGGCACTTGCCCATTGGGTATTGAATGATCCCACATTCATCCCAT
>VDFB02177602.1:0-16566 GCA_007258455.2 Sequoia sempervirens | reverse complement strand
GGAGGGAGAAACAAAGAGGTATATAGGGATAGGTAGGAAGAGATAAGTAAAGAGTGAATATTGATGGAAGAGAGAGACAGAGGGTGGGAGAGAGAGGGAGAGGTAGTTAGAGAGGGGAGGAGAGAGAGGGGAGGAGAGAGTGAGAGAGAAAT
The DNA here is from genome assembly GCA_007258455.2 of Sequoia sempervirens. NCBI lineage: Eukaryota > Viridiplantae > Streptophyta > Pinopsida > Cupressales > Cupressaceae > Sequoia > Sequoia sempervirens. The sequence continues at coordinate 16,414 of VDFB02177602.1, read as the reverse complement.
AGGGGAGGGAGAGGTGGGGGAGAGAGGGAGAGATACGTAAGATAGAGAGAGTAGAGAGGGAAGAGGAGAGATCACTCAATCCTCAACCCTTAAAACCTAATCCCTCAAATTACTATAACCCTAAAACTTCAACCCTCAACCCTTAAACCCTAATCCCTCAATCCTCAACCCTTAAACCCTAATCCCTCAATCCTTAAACCTTCAACCCTCATCCTTAAACCCTCAACCCTTATACCCTAATCCCTCAATCATCAACCCTCAACCCTTAAACCCTCATCCTTCATCCCTCAACCCTTAAACCCTAATCTTTCAATCCCATAACCCTCAACCTTCAACCCTCAAACTTCAACCCTCATTCCTTAAACACTCAACCCTTTAACCTCAACTATAAATCCTTAAACCCTAATCCTTAAATCCTATAACCCTCAACATTCAGCCCTCAACCCTAAACCCTTATCCCTCAATCATCAACCCTCAACCCTTAAACCCTCATCCTTCAACCCTCAGCCCTTAAACCCTTATCGCTAAACCCTCAACCATTAAACCCTTAATCCCTAAATCCTTAAACCCTAATCTCTCAATCCTATAACCCTCAAAATTCAACCCTCAAACCTTTAACCCTCAAACCTTTAACCTCAACCATCATCCCTAATCCCTCAATCCTATGACCCTTAAACCATCATCCTTCAACACTCAACCCTTAAACCCTAATCCCTCAATCCTCAACCCTTAAAACCTCATGCCTCAACTCTCAACCATTAAAACCTCAACTCTTAATCCCCAATTCCTAAGTCCTCCACCCTTAAATCCTCATCCTTCAACCCTAAACCCTTAAACCCTCAACCATTAAACCTTAATCCCTCAATCCTCAATCCTTAAACCCTCATGCCTCAACTCTCAACCCTTAAATCTTGAACACTTAATCTCTATACCCTCAACCCTCATACCTCAACCCTCAACCCTTAAACCTTTCTCCCTTCCTCTCCCCTCTTTCTCTCTCTACTCTCTCTATCTCCCCCTCCCTCTCTACCTACCTCTATCTCTCTATTTCTCTCTCACCTCTCTCTCCATACCTACCACTCCATGAATATCTCCTTCCCCCTCTACTTATCTCTACCTACATATCCCTTTATACATCTTTTTGTCTCCATCCCTCCATCATTTCCTCTCTCAATCTCTCCACCTTTCTCCATCTCTCTCCATCTTTTTGTCTCCATCCCTCCATCATTTCCTCTAAAGAGAGAGAGGGGGGAAGAGAGAGGGTAAAAAGAGAGGTAAAGAGGGATAGTTGAGATAGATTATAGAGAGGGAGAGATAGGTAGAGAGAGTGTTGAGATAGAGAGTAGAGAGAGGAAATGGTGAGAGAGGGGATAGGTAGAGCTAGTGAAGAGAGAGAGAGAGAGGCAAGATAGAGAGGAGGGAAGGATGGATATGTAGGGAAAGAGAAGTGAGAAATATAGAAAGAGAGTATAGAGGGAAGGAGGAGAGAGAGGAGGGAGAGGGGGAAGGAGAGAGAGAGAGATAGAGAGGGAGGTGATAGAGAGATGCACTAGAGATAGAAGTAGAGAGGGAAGAAGGTAGAGAGATGGAGAGAGGAAAGGATGGAGAGAAATGAGATAGAAACATAGAGGTAGTTAGAGAGAGGGATGGGGAGAAAGGGTATGTGCGGGATCATGATGGACCAAAAAGTGGTGATATGATGGGTATGTGGTTGACGACTTTTTTTTAACCCAAAATTGATGAAATGAAAAGGGTTTTTAAAGGAGATTCTTAGCTTTCCACCAATATAAATTATGCTTTAATTTGAATTTAATAAATAATTATTAGTCATTTTCTATTTGAATTATGACTAAAGTCATGATTGATAGGTTGATTGAAAAACATTTATAGCTTTCAAATGGTATCACATTTTTTGAATCCAAAGCATGTGTCACATTCTATGCTTCACATACTATAGGATTAAAAAAATGAATTTCATGAAGTTTTGACCAAGCTATGTGGTTAGACATACAAGTTTTATATTTTTAAAAAGTTGTAAAAATTTATAATTAATTATTTACTTGGAAAAAAATTACAAAAAGATATGCATCACATCAAGACATGAGTCATCTACTTATATCTAAAATCTTATAAAAAATATTATCATTTTATTGTGGTTAGGGTGGTCAGACAAACACCTACTTATTTTTTCCCTAAAATTTAAGTACTATTGCATTGAAATTTCAAATTTTCACGAAATAGATTTTTTTTTCAAATAAACCAAGTAGTTTAGAAACTACATTCAATTTCTACAAATTTTATTCTTATATATTTTTGAAATAATATACATAACCTATTCAAATTTTTACGTCAACTTGTCTAACTCTATTTTTTAAAAAATTTATCGCCACTTAAGGGCCTATTTTTTCCATGATGATCCTACACATACCCAATAAAGAGAAGTATAGAGGGAAGGAGAGAGGGATGATGAGGTAGGGAGGGAGCAAGAGAGAGGTGAAAGAGAGATGGAGGGATATGTAGGGAGAGAGAGGTGAGATAGATAGAAAGAGAGTAGAACTACCTACCTCACCCTCCACTCCCTATCACTCTCTCTACCTCTCTCATCCCCCCTCTTTCTCTCTTACTCTCTCCTTCCCTCTCTACTCTCTATCTCTCTCCCCCTTCCCTCTCTACTCTCATTCTCTCACACCCTTATTTTCTCCCCTCTTTTTCTCTCTCACTCTCTCCTTCTCTCACTCTCTCCCTTACACATACACACACTCAACTCTATCTCCTCTGGAAGAGAAAGAGGGGGGAAAAGGTAGTGAGAGGGAGAGAGGAAGAGGGGAGAGGTAGGGAGAGGTAGGGAGAGAGAGTTGAGATAGAGAGGGAGGTAGGGAGGAAGAAGTGAAAAAGAGTAGAGAGAGGAGGAAGGTGGAGATATTGAGAGACGGAAGGAGGTGTTGCGTTATGGAGACCAATTAGTCTCAAACACAAAATATTTATATTATTTTCATTAAATTATTTGTTGCACTATTAAATATAAATATGTTGCACTTGTATTTAAGAGAGTGGTTACAAAAAAATAGTAACGTTGGAAGTGATTAGTTACAATTATATAATATAAATTTATATGACGGTTGGAAATATTAAATGTAACCACCCAAAAGAAAACATTTTATTGGGTGCATGAGGCACAACCAATGGCCACACTTCATTTGTAATTAATGGGACATGTGTAGGAGCATATAAAAACAATTGATGATGAGTTTTAAAGGTAGTAGGTTGTGAAAAATGTTAGCAAAAATTTCTAGAGCAGTGGCTAGAAAAATGTAGGAAGAGCCGTGGGTACACAAAGTAAAGGCTATGTAAAAATCAGCAAGGGAAAATCATGGGAAAACATTGCTGCAAGTTGTTGCATGTCTTTGTATATCATTGTAAATGTTTTTTTGGGAGATTAATATAATTTTGACCCTCTGTTGGTGGATGTAGCTCATATTTGGGTGAACCACATTAAATCTTGGTCTTCTTCTTTTGTTGTCCAGAATTTATGTGTTTTATTTCTCTATTTTATTGATCAAATATGCATTTAATTGATATATATCTACCTTATATCCCTAACAAGTGGTATTAGAGCTAGTTTTTGTTCAATTATCCTCTGCAAAAATATCTTATGACTGAATGGGAGTCTCACAGTTGAGTGGGAGTTATGTCAGACAAGGGTAAATTGAAGATAGAAAATTTTAATGGGTAAAACTATCAGTTATGGAAGATGAAGATGGATGAATATCTCTATTAGAAAAATTTATGGCAACCATTAGAGTGGAAAGCTAAGAAACCCTTAGTTATTTCTGATGAGGATTGGAATATTTAGCATAGAAAAGTAGTTGGTATTATTTGTTTATGCCTGGCACAATTGGTGGTGTTTAATATTTCAATAGTGAAGACAATTGAAGAGTTGATGCAAACCCTAGAAAAACTATATGAATATCCTTCAACTTCGAATAAGGAATTTCTTATGAAGCATTTATTTAATATGAAAATGGTAGAAGGTGCGTCAAATGTTGATCATTTAAATGAGTTGAATATGGCTACCAGTCAATTAACTTCTATAAATGTAAACTTTGATGAGTAAGTTAGGGCTCTTTTGATTATGTGTTATTTTCCTAAAAATTGGAATAGCTTGGTAATGGCAGTTAGTAATTTTTTTTGGTTCAAATACACTAAAATTTGATGATATTTTTGGTGTTATTTTGAGCAAGGAAATTTGTAGGAAAAGCTCTGGTGGTTCATCCACATCAGATACTATTTTGAATTTAGAAAGAAGGGGCAAAAAAAAGGAGAGATAAATTTTTTTTGGAGGTCATCAGAAGTCACAAGGAAAATAAAATGACAAGAGGCCCCAATCTAGAGATAAGAGGGATTGTTAGTCTCAAAAAAATAAAGGAGACAAAAAAAGAAAGCACTAAGGAGGAAAATTTGGTAAGTAATAAATTTGATTCAAGGATGCTTTGATTATTTCCTTTGATAATTATAATTATTTTTGGGTGTTAGATTTAGGGGCTTCATTTCATGCTATGCCCCATAGAAGTTATTTTCTTGATTACATCTAAGGGGATTTTGGGCTAGTTTATTTGGGAGATAATGAACCTTGTTAGATTGTGGGAAAGGGAAGAATCAAGATTAAGTTATAGAATATGAATCATTGGCTACAACATGAGGTAAGGCATGTTCCAAGATTAAGAAAAAATTTAATTTCAACAGGGCAACTAGATGATGAAGGTTTTGTTTTTAACTTTAGTGATAAAAATTGGAAGGTTACAAAAGGTTCCTTAGTGGTAGAAAAAGGTCTGAATGTAGGAACCTTATATCTTTGTATAGGTCATATTGTTCCTTCTACTTTAGTTATTATAGATAAAAATAAAACAAGTTGCTAGAAAAACAACTACAATAGTTGATGCAGGTTTTGTAAGAGTTTCAAGAACTATTGTTGTCAGTCAGTAGACAAAAAACTAGACAGTTTCTATGGGTGAAACAACACCGTGGCATAATAGAGTTGGGCACATGAGTGAAAAAGGTATGAAAGTGCTTCATTGAAAGAAAGTTTTACCAGGTCTAAAATGTGTTAATAATGTATTTTTGTGAAAGTTGTGTGTATGGAAAATAAAAAGAGTTATTTTTCTCAAGGATGGAAAACAAAAGAAATATGAGAAATTCGATCTTGTGTATACAAATGTATGGGGACCAGCTCAGGTACCTTCTCTCAATGGCTCTTGGTACTATGTTACATTTATAGATAATGCAACTAGGAGAAGCTTGGTTGAGAATAAAGATAGGTAAAAAATTGAGATGTCTTAGATCTAATAATGGTGGTGAGTAGTGCAACAAATATTTTGAAGCCTATTTCTCCTCTAATGGTATTCGTAGGTAGAAAATGGTTCCAAGAACTCCATAAGAAAATGGAGTGGTTGAGTGCATGAATAGGAAAATAATGGAGCCTCCAAGGCTTGTGAGATTGCATGCTGCTAGGTTGCCTTTAAACATGTGGGTAGAGGTTGTAAACATTGTTGCTTATTTGATTAATAGAGGTCCCTCTAATAATTTGGGTTGTGGTATTCAAGAGGAGGAATATACATGTAAGAAGATGAGTTATTATTTTCTCAAGACCTTTGATTGTGAATTATTTGCACTTGTAGATTCTAAAAATAGAACCAAGCTTGATGGTAAGTCAAAGAAATGTATATTTGTTGGATATGGAATTGATGAGTTTGGATATAGACTTTGGGATTTTGAAATATTGAAAATTATAAGAAGCAGGGATGTCATATTCAATGAGAAAGTGTTGCAAAAAGATCGGTTGCAACAACATGAGAAGAAAGAAAATGATTATGTAGTGCTAGATGATACTCTAAATAGTGATGTTCCAATGGTTCCTCATGCTTTGCAATAACCAAAACAACAAATTCCACAAACTCCAGTGAATGTTAGATGATCTTCAAGCATAAGTAGACCTCCTAAAAAATATTCTCCCTCTTTGTACTCTATTTTATTGACTGATGTTGGTAAATCAGAATGCTATGATGAATCTATGCAAGTGAATGCCAAGGTTCAGTGGGAGCATGGAATGGAAGGAGAAATGGACTCCTTGAAAAATCAGACTTGGGAATTATGCAAGTTGCCTACAGGTAAAGAGGATTTACCAAAAAAATGGGTTGATATGCTGAAAGAGGAAGATGGAGGTAAGAAAAGATCTAAAGCCAAGTTAGTTGTAAAAGGATTTTCACATGAAATATTTTCTTTGGTTCTTAAAATGACTTCTATTCATACTATTTTAAGTATTGTGGTTGTTGAATATTTTCCTTTAGAATATATTGATGTTAAAACTACCCTTCTACATGGAAAATTTGGAAGAGGAAATATATATGGAACAACCACAAGGATTTGAGGTCAAAGTTAAGGAGAAACTAGTGTGCAAATTGAAGAAAAGTTTATATGGCTTGAAGCAAGCACCTCGGTAATGGTATATTAAATTTGATAAAGGATCAATATTCTAGAAATAACTTCTATGGGGAATAGCATGAAATGAAGCCCCTAAATCTAACACCTAAGAATAATTAGAATTATCAACAAAAATAATCAAAGCATCTTTGAATTAAATTTATTACTTATCAAATTTTCCTCCTTAGTGCTTTTTTTTTGTCTCCTTCACTTTTTCGAGACCAACAATCAAATTTATGTCTTGAGCCGGTATTTTAGGGGCTTCATTTTAGTTTTCCTCCTTACTTACCAATTGTTCAAACTTAATCTCAATTTTTCTCAAGACCTTTGATTGCGAAGTATTTGTACATGTAGATTCTAAAAATAGAACCAAGCTTGATGGTAAAACTTAATCTTGATTAGATCTGAGATGTCTCAGGTCTAAAATGGAAAGCCAAGAAACCCTTAGCTATGTCTGATGAGGATTGGAATATTTAGGATAAAAAAGCACTTGTTATTATTTGTTTATGCCTCACACAATTAGTGGTGTTTAATATTTCAATAGTGAAGACAATTGAATAGTTGATGCAAACTCTAGAAAAATTATATGAAAATACTCTAGCTTCGAATAAGGAACTTCTTATGAACCACTTATTTAATATGAAAATGGTAGAAGGTGGGTCAAATTTTGATCATTTAAATGAGTTTAATATGGCTACCAGTAAATTAACTTCTATAAATGTAAACTTTGATGAAGAAGTTAGGGCTCTTTTGATTTTGTGTTCTTTTCCTAAAAGTTGGAATAGCTTGGTAATGGCGGTTAGTAATTTTTTTCTAGTTCAAATACACTAAAATTTGAAGATTTTTTTGGTGTTATTTTGAGCAAGGAAATTTGTAGGAAAAGATCAGGTGGTTCATCCACATCAAACAGTGTTTGGAATTTAGAAAGTAGGGGCAAAATACAGGAGACAAGAAAGAATTTTGGAGGTCATGGGAAGTCACAAGGAAAATAAAAGGACAAGAGGTCCCAATCTAGAGCTAACAAGGATTGTTGGTATTGTGGTAAGTTAGGTCATCTAAAGAACTATTGTTGGTCTTGAAAAAATAAAGGAGACAAAAAAGAAAGAACTAAGGAGGAGAATTTGGTAAGTAATAAATTTGATTCAAGGATGCTTTGATTATTTTCATTGACAATTCTAATTGTTCTTGGGTGTTAGATTTAGGGGATTCATTTCATGCTATGCCCCATAGAAGTTATTTTCTTAATTATGTCGAAGGTGATTTTGGGCTAGTTTATTTGGGAGATAATGAACATTGTCAGATTGTGGGAAAGGGAAGAATCAGGATTAAGTTATAGAATATGAATCATTGGCTACAACATGAGGTAAGGCATGTTCCAAGGTTACGCAAAAAAATTATTTTAGTAGGGCAACTAGATGATGAAGGTTGTGTTCTTAACTTTAGTGATAAAAATTGGAAGGTTACAAAAGGTGCCTTACTGGTAGAAAAAGGTTTGAAAGTAGGAACCTTTTATCTTTGTATAGGTCATATTGTTCCTTCTACTTTAACCATTATAGATAAAAATAAAACAAGAAAGTTGCTAGAGAAAACAACTACAATAGTTGATGGAGGTTCAACAACAATTGTTGCGGGTTTTGTAATAGTTTCAAGAACTATTGTTGTCGGTTAGTAGACAAAAAATAAGACAGTTGCTATGGGTGAAACAACACTGTGGCATAATAGAGTTGGGAACATGAGTGAAAAAGGTATGAAAGTGCTTCATTGAAAGAAAGTTTTACTAGGTCTAAAATGTGTTAATAATGGATTTTTGTGAAAGTTGTGTATGGAAAACAAAAGAGTTATTTTTCTCAAGGATGGGAAGCAAAATAAATATTAGAAATTGGAGCTTGTACATATAAATGTATGTGGACCAACTTAGGTATATTCTCTCAGTGTCTCTTGTTATTATGTTACATTTATAGATGATGCAACTAGGAAGGCATGTATTTATTTCCTTAGGAAGAAATCTGATGTATTTGAAACATTTAAATATTGAAGAAGCTTGGTTGAGAACAAGATAGGTAAAAAGTTGAGATTTCTCAGATCTAATAATGGTGGTGAGTATTGCAGAAAAGAGTTTGAAGACTATTGATCTTCTAATGGTATTCGTAGGTAGAAAATGGTTCCAAGAATTCCATAAGAAAATAGAGTGGTTGAGTGCATGAATAGGAAAATAATGGAGCTTGCAAGGAGTATGAGATTGCATGTTGGGTTTCCTTTAAACATGTGGGTAGAGGTTGTAAATAGTGTTGCTTATTTGATTAATAAAGGTCCCTCTAATCATTTGGGTTGTGGTATTCTAGAGGAGGCATATACATGTAAGAAGGTGAGTTATTCTTCTCTCAATACCTTCAATTGTGAAGTATTTGCACATGTAGGTTCTAAAAATAGAACCAAGCTTAATGGTAAGTCAAAGAAATGTATATTTGTTGGATATGGAATTGATGAGTTTGGGATTTTGAAAAGTTGAAACTTATAAGAAATAGGGATGTCATATTCAATGAGAAAGTGTTGCACAATGATCAGTTGCATCAACTTGAGAAGAAAGAAAATGATTATGTAGTGCTAGATGATACTCTAAATAGTGATGTTCCAATGGTTCCTCATGCTTTGCAATAACTAAAATAACAAATTCCACAAACTCTAGTGAATGTTAGATGATCTTCAAGCATAAGTAGACCTAAAAAATATTCTCCCTCTTTGTACTCTATTTTATTGACTAATGTTGGTGAACCATAATGCTATGATGAAGCTATGCAAGTGGATGCCAAGGTTCAATGGGAGCATGTAATGGAAGGAGAAATGGACTCCTTCTTGAAAAATAAGACTTGGGAATTATGCAAGTTGCCTAAAGGTAAAGAGGCTTTACCAAACAAATGGGTTTATAGGTTGAAAGAGAAAGATGGAGGTAAGAAATGATTTAAAGCCAAGTTAGTTGTAAAAGGATTTTCACAGAAAAAAGGCATTAATTTTGATGAAATATTTTCTTCGGTTCTTAAAATGAATTCTATTCATATTATTTTATGTATTGTGGTTGTTGAATATTTTCCTTTAGAATATATTGATGTTAAAACTACCCTTCTACATGGAAAATTTGGAAGAGGAATTATATATGGAACAACCACAAGGATTTGAGGTCAAAGTTAAGGAGAAATAGTGTGCAAATTGAAGAAAAGATTATATGGCTTGAAGCAAGTACCTCGGAAATGGTATATTAAATTTGGTATTTTTATGGCTAAGAATGGATATAGCCAATGTAATTCAGACCGTTGTGTTTACTTTAAGAGGTTAGATGGTGATAGATACATTATTTTATATTTATATGTTGATGATATGCTTGTAGTAGGGTTTAACATGGATCACATAAGGGATTTAAAACAATAGTTAGAAAATTCATTTTCTATGAAGGATTTTGGGGTAGCAAAAAAAATCTTGTGTATGAAGATTACTAGAGATAGGAAAAACATTTTATTTTTTTATCTTAGGTTGATTATTTTGATAAGGTGTTGCAAAGATTTCATATGGAGAATGCAAAATTGTCAACAAACCTTTGCCTAGTCATGTCCAATTGAATAAGGATATGTTTCCAAAGATACAAGAGAAGGAAGACAATATGTCCAAGGTACCATATGCGTCAATTGTAGATAGTTTAATGTACACCATGGTATGCACAAGACCGAATATTGCACATGTCATAGGTATTGTTAGTAGGTATATGAGTAATCCTAGAGTTGAGCATTAGAATGTGGTAAAATAGATTCTTGGGTATCGAAGAGGTACATCTAATAAAATTTTATGTTTTGGGAGATCTAATACTGATTTAAAAGGCTATGTTGACTCAAATTTGGCAAGGGATATTGATACCAGGTAGAGTACCATAGGTTATGTATTGATAGTTAGTGGGATAGTAGTGAGTTGGACTACTTGATTGTAAAAGGTGGTTTCTTTATCCACCAAAGAGGAAGAGTATATTTCTCCAATAGAGGTGGTAAAGGAGATGATATGGCTATAACTTGTGATGGAAGAGATATGAAAGAAATAGGCTAAAAGTTACTTGTTTACAGACAACCAAAGTTCTATACATCTTGCAAATAATTCTACCTTGCGCTCAAAAACTAAACACATACAGTTGAGATATCATTTCATTCAATACGTGTTGGAGTATGGATAGGTAAGGTAGAAAAAGGTCCATATAGATGAAAATCTAGTGAATATTCTTATGAAGGTAGAGATAATGGAGAAGCTAAGCTCCTCTTCAACTTTGGTTGGACTTGAAGGTTAAATTTAAGTAAAACAGAATAGCAGGGTCTAAGGTATTGGTTCCAGTGGGAGTTGTAGGGGTAGCGGTGTTATGAGCAGTCTCCAAGTGGGAGATGGTATGGAGTGGAGTCTAATACAATCTCCAAGTGGGATATTGTTGTGTTATAGAGACCAATCAGACTCAGATGCAAAATATTTATATTATTTTCATTAAATATATTTTTTTACTTATTAAATATTTATGTTGTAATTGTATTTAAGAGAGTTCTTACAAATAAATATAAAATGTTGGAAGTGATCACTTAGAATTATATAATATAAAGTTGTAATACGGTTGGAAATATTAAATTTAATCACACAAAAGAAATCATTTTATTGGGTGCATGAGGCACAACCAATGGCCACATTTCGTTTGTAATTAATGGGACATGTGTGGGAGCATATACAAACACTTGGTGATGAGTTTTAAAGGCAACAAGTCATGAAAAATGTTAGCAAAAATTTGCAAAGAAGTGGCTAGAAAAATGTAGGAAGAGCTGCGAGTACATGCAACAAAGGCTATGTAAAAATTAACAAGGGGAAAACATGGAAAAATGTTGCTGACAGCTGTTGCATGTCTTTGCATATCATTGTAAAGGTCATTTTCTGGGAGATTAATAATTTGGACCCCCTGTTGGTGGATGTAGCTTGGATTTGGGTGAACCATGTTAAATCTTAGTGTTCTTCTTTTGTTGTCTAGAATTATTGTGTTTTATTTCTCTATTTTATTGATCAAATCCACATTTAATTGATATATATCTACCTTCCCTCCCTAATAGGATTGAGGGGGAGAGGGAAAGATAAATGGATATAGAGGGATAAGTAGGTTGAGAGAATTAGAGAGGGAAGGAGAGATGAAGGGAGCGGTAGGGATGGAAAGAGAGTGGTGAGAGAGGGAGGGAGAAAGAGGTATAGAGGGATATGTAGGTAGAGAGAAGTAGAGAGAGAAGGAGAGATGAAGGGAGAGGTAGGGATGGAAAGAGAGTGGTGAGAGAGGAAGAGAGAAAGAGGTATAGAGGGATATGTAGGTAGAGAGAAGTAGAGAGAGAAGGAGAGATGAAGGGAGAGGTAGGGATGGAGAGAGATGGGTGAGAGAGGGATACAAAAAAAGGTATAGAGGGATAGGTAGGTAGAGAGAAGTACATATGGAAGAAGAAATGAAGGGAGAGGTAGGGATGGAGAGAGAGGAGTGAGAGAGGGAGAGAGAAAGAAGCATAAAGGGATAGGTAGGTAGAGAGAAGTAGAGAGGTAAGGAGAGATGAAGGGAGAGGAAGGGATGGAGAGAGAGGGATGAGAGAGAGAAATATACAGAGAGGTAGGTAGAGAGAGGGGGGAGAGATAGAGAGAAGTATAGAGTGAAGGAGAGATGAAGGGAGAGCTAGGAATCAAGAGAGAGGGGTGAGAGAGGGAGAGAGAAAGAGATATAGAGGGATAGGTAGGTAGAGAGAGGGAGGGGGAGATAAAGAGAAGAATAGAGGGAAGGAGAGAGGAAGAAAGAGGTAGGGAGGGAGGGAGAGAGAGGTGAGAGAGATGAGAGAGAGAGGGAGGTATAGGTAGGGAGAGGAAAGAGATATAGAGAAAGAGAGGAGAGGGAAGGGGAGATAGAGAGATAGGTGATAGAGAGAAGTAAAGAGGTAAGGAGCAAGGTAGAGAGATTGAGAGAGGGAAGGAGGGAGGGAGGGAGAGAGAAAGAGGTATATCGAGATAGGTTAGATAGTGAGAAGTAGTGAGAAAAGTTTGGTGAAAGGAAGAGAGACAAGAGACAGATAAAATTAGAGAGGAGGGAAAGAGAGAGGTGAGATAGATAAAAGTATAAATGGAAGGAGAGAGAGAGGGGGGAGAGAGAAAAATAGAGAGGGAAAGAGGGAGGGAGGGAGAGATGTGAGATAGGGAGAACTAGAAAGGGAATCAGAGAGAGGGGGAGAGAGAGAGAGGAGAGAGAGAGAGAGAGAGAGAGAGAGAGAGAGAGAGAGAGAGAGAGAGAGAGGAGAGGGAGGGGAGATAGAGAGATGTAGAGAGTGAAGGAGGGAGGGAGATAAATATTAGAGAGGGAAATATGGAGAGGGAGAGAGATGGGAAGAGAGAGAGATATATAGAGAGAGAGAGAGGTAGTTCTTGAGCTCAAGGGAGAGAGAGTCAGATACAAGGATGGAGATAGTGAGAGATAGAGGTATAGAGCATAAGAGATGAAAATGAGTGTGAGAGAGAAAGATGATACAACTTGCTAATTACTAGAATTTGACCTCCTAATTATTGAAATTTGTCTATTTGAAATTATAAGATCTTCCAAAAACTAGAATTTGTATTATAACTCCAAGAGATCTGAAACCACTCTCAAACATCCTGCAACTATATACATGAAATATAACTTAAAGTATAAGAATGTAAATTTCCATATGTAAATGTTTATTTCATGTATATAGTTTCCTTGGCTGAGAGAGAGAAGGAGAAATCAAAAAAATAAAAGAGTTGACTAAACTACATTCCAAAAGTTCATGCACTTCATTTGGTGCTTGCCAAACTTGGTGCTCAAAAAATGGGATGTGCCATTTGGATGTGATTTCTTAGGAGGGTAGCAAATTTTCACATATTTTTGGCCATACTAACCATCATGTTTGCACGTATTTCAATACAATTTTATAAAAAAATTGTGATGGCATTAGATTCTCTCTTAGCTATCTAAATATATTTTTTTTAATGTTTTGATTATGTTAAGGTTTTCATACATAACTTCTCTTGTTATTGCCTCCATTTTTTTTTAGAAACCAACATGTGCTATTTTTTAGGATATATTTTAATCATTCATCGAATCTTGAAAAAAACTATATTTTTTTAAACTAGACTCCATTATACATGTGATAAAAAAACAAATTGATTTTTGATTAGTTTTCAAAAAATTAGGGGGTAGCATGCCCAAATTTTAGCTTTCCAGGATGTGTACAGTTCAAAAATTTATAAAATATTATATATTCATTAAAAAAATTAGCCGAAAGAACAAGGATAAACTATATGGTGTTAGCTAATTTCTCACTATTTGAATTTTTGAAATTAAAAAAAAAAAATGAAAAAGGGGGGGCCTTAGATGCTATCCTATTTTTATTTTATAAAAACAAGACCAATTTCCCCCTCCCCTTTTTGAAAACCTTAATCTTCATTATTTTCAAAAAAAATAGTAGCTTAGAAACTAGACTCAGAGTGCTTCAACTCTTGTTCTTTCTACATCTTCAAGTTTTGAGCATAACTATCTTCATTTTCTCATGCACATCTTCAAAATTTTGTGTCACAGCTTGGTGCACTTACCGCCCTATAATATTTTTTTTTTGACCCCTCTAGTAAAAAGATTGAATTTTATAAATAGTGTAAATACAATTTCCAAATTAGTAAATTTGTATTAATATTAATGAATTATAGAGGCTATAAAATTTATAATGAGATGAAATTACAACTATGAGATAGAATAGGAATAATAAATATTCATTAATGAGAAGTACATGAAAAATCATAGAGTTTAAATAAAATTGTACATTAAATATTTCAATATGAGCTCAAATTATGGCCCAAAAGGTCCCAACATTAGTACGAGTTAGAAAAACATGAAAAAATACAATTATGAAAAAAAATTGACACCCAAATCAAAAACAAAATGCATGAGTATATAGCCACCAAAATTATAGACTAGATTGAATTTTTTATACTCAAAATGGTGCTTAGGTGGCTAAGAATAGAGTCATCAAAGTTGATATGTTAAAATCAAATCATCAATTAAGATGGATCCTTGTAGGGGTCACATAGAATTGACGTTAGAATAATTATAGTGAATATAAAATATCTTTCCTTGCTAAAAAACTACTTATTACTTCTCATTACTAGATATTTTCTTTTAGTAAAATGGGAGTTTAATATTCTTGGAACCTTAGATATAGATTCTAAATCTACTTGTTATTTTCTTAAAAGTTATACTAAAGGTGTAACATCCTTAAGGATATTTAGAATCTACCTATGGAGGGTGAAATACAACCTATTGCTACGTAGTGGTGCTATGTATTATTTGGATATTGGAGGTCAACAATAATGGTTGATGGTTGGTTTTAGAAAATAAATAGTGTTTGAAGCCACTATTGGTGATGTAAACATACCACTAGTGTTTTTAACAGTGGGAAGGGATGAATTAACCCTTTCATCCCCTATCATTTATAGGGGATGGCTACTATAGTGTCTCACAAGTACCTTAGTACTTATGGCTATTGAATACAATATTGAAACACCATTAAAACACTAAAATTGAAGACCTATAGGTTCAAAATGAGGGTTATAGGATATGTATCCTTGTACCCTATGTACTATAAGTGTGTTCCCTCACCTTTTATTAAACTCTTAAAAAAATATAAATAAATAAAAAAATGAATATAATGAAATTGTGATATCTTATGCGTGTGTAGATACTATTCTTCCACAATCCAAAAACCTAATCAAATAGTATGCATTCACATGTACTCTATAAGATTTTTAATGATGTTCTAGTGGAGGTTACATCTTCACCCTTAGATAAATTTCTAGAAACCTTCCAAAAGTTTTACAATCAATCCTTGTAGATTGACACCATTTGAATGCAATGATAAGTCTATTTCTTTCCTATAGAAATATTGTGGCATTTTCTTTAAAAAAATACAATCTCTATATAATGACTAATCTTGAAATCATCAACCTTTCTCTAGTACATGATTTTTTTGAGAATACAAATCATTTGAACTTAGATTTACATGAGAGAAGAAAGTTACAATAGCATCATGAAATGATATTTTTAAATGAGATTACAATAATAATATTTGATTTTGTTAAAAAACCTATTTATTATAGCATTACTATCATATCTATTAAATCCCTTAATCAAATTGATAATACAAACATTTCATACAACCTAGGTACTAATGAAGAAGTATAGTTACCTTGATTTGGTGAACAACAACATAGTGCACTTGTCTCTAGTTTTATTCTTGAATGTGAGATATTTCATTTTTTTTTCCTAATAAGGTTTAATTTATAGCATAATTGATTTACCAAGTATGCATTTTAGAACTATGTGATATAGAGGAATTGAAATTTGATATTGATGCACTTATTGAGTTATACAATCCAAAAAAGTTTTAATATATGGAGTATCTTTTCACTTTTCCTATATATGTTAGGATTAGATGTATCATACACCTTGTATGTCCTAATATAAAATATTATTTAATTATGTATTATTTTATGTCATGAAATTAGATAGACCATGTTATTCCATGATTATAATTTCATGGGTAATTATTGGTATTAGATGTGTAAGTACATGTGTAAAATAATATCTTGTAAAAAGGATGTGTAAGAGCATCTATAATAAATATTTTTTGTGTAATATATATTATAACATGTATGATCTTTGATGAGGGGGTTACATAATGGACTTATAAGAGAATTTTATCTTATTTTTTGGTATGGGATGTAATTACTAATTCATGGGATCGTATTACATGGTAGTTACTATTATCAGTTGAAATTAAAATTAGATGAAATATCAAGGTGTGGGACCTTTCAATTGAGATCAGACTTCTAGAGAAGG
>VDFB02177601.1:0-17413 GCA_007258455.2 Sequoia sempervirens | reverse complement strand
CACATGTTAAGACCTTCGTACAAGATGACTTTGAAAATACTGCTACATTCTCCACTTTGATCCAGAACACGCAGGACTCATTGGCTGCTTGGAGAAAATCTTGTACAAGGCACGAGCACTCAGTTACAGTGTTAGAGTTTCAGTTAGATTGTGTTCCATCTATTTCAGTTGAGGAGGTTGAGGCCGTACTTAGCAGATTTGTTGAGTTGGCAGTCAGAGAGAAGGCTAATGGGAACACACTACTGGACGAGGATCTTCTAGAAGACTGAGCATTTATTACATTTGCTATTTTGGGAGTGAGTGGGAATATTTGATTCATTTAATGTACCACTCCCTATTCTGGCAGTTTTTAGGGTTAGGGCTGAGGTGGCACGATTCTGGCCACTCTATTGATTGTAACCCTAGCCGTCCTTTGGGACTTGGCTAGCTATAAAAGGGGGAGTCCCCCTCATTTGTAAGAGATAAGGATTCAGAACCAGAGTAGACATTGAGAGAGCATTAGCCTTAGAGCTAGATAGTGTAGTAGTGTAGAGCATTTTTTGCATAATTTGGAGAAGAGAGAAAGTTTTCCTTTTGAAAACTTTTGAGGAGATTGTTGTGTAATACATTTTATGATAATAGATCTTTTCATTGATGGTGAAATTCGTCTTGTCATGAAATGCTAGCAAGGTTTCTTCTTCCTTTCGTATCCAAGTAGATTAAATTCATGCAAGTAGCTTACTTCGGTGTGTGGCATTTTATTGAGATAGCTTCATTTTATTCCATACCACTAGCGGCTTGTTGATGATAAGTCTGCCTTGCGTGGTCAACTGGACATCATCTTGTGTTTAACTTCGGTTATGGCTTACATACTTATATGCGTTGTTCTGATGGTGTACGTATGTTAAACTATAACTTGAATATCTTTTGCTATCCCCTTTGAAGATTGCACCGATTTTGCCGAGGCTGTCCGACGGAGGCTAGGTGAAATCTGGTTGAAGTCTATTAAGACGAAGCCCCACATACCTTGCATTTAGAATAGAGTACAAATTTCTTAGGCCCTTTCCCTTTTACTTTCAGCATACTTCTTGTTAGTTTTAGAAAAGGATACACACTGCCAAATCATGCACGTAAGAATCCCCTTCAAATTACATATCAACTGCTAACTGCGAGAAGTCTGAACAACTACGTAAGTCCCCTTGACATACCAGCAATATCACATCAAGCCAACCGAGCCTATTCTCGTGACTAAAGGCGCGACAACCTTGGAGTTGAACGCGACTTAACTTTTCCTCGCAATCTTAGCGCATGGAATACTTTGATCAAGAGAGAATAGAGCCGCCCGCTACCTTCCGTGGTTGTATTCAAAACCACGCCAACACTTTCCAAGTTTAACTCCACTTTCCTTAAACTGGCGACATCGCCGTATCCCAATTAATTATGATGCTCCACCTGATCATAATTTATTTGTGATCTTTAGATCTCCACCAAATGTGGGATGTCTATTTGAGGGTACTTACATTTAAGTTCACCTTTAGTTTATTTTCGGGCCAACCTGGGCAGTTTCAGCTGACTCTTTTGTTGACTTTCGGGCTAACTCCAAGTAGCTCACGAACGCTTGTTCCATTTAGAATAAATCTTGCTAATCTTCCGGCAAGAACTCATTGTTAACTCAAGGAGATTTTGGGGTTGCCCACTCCTTTGAGTTCTATAAATAAGGGCCTTGGGCTCATTATTTGTTTAACCTTTACTTGCTATGCAAAATTGCTGCGCCATTGTTGCCAACACTTTGAAAGCGAATATTTGTTCACTCTTGGATGAGAGTTCGTTGGATGATTGTAATTGTGCATGATTTCGTGCCTTTGCTTTCCCAACTTTTGTAGTTCGTTGATAAAGCATTGAAGAGGAATATCAGAAGGCGCTTGCATTTTGATCATCTTATTTGAGTTATGTCTACGTCCTGTGTTTAATAGCTTGTTGTCTCATTTCCCTCCTCGGATAGGAGTCCCTCCTCCTTGGATATTTGTTATTGACATGTTGTCGTTTGATGTTGTTTAATGTGTTGACTTCCAAGCTATACTTCGGATAGGAGTCCCTCCTCCTTAGCAAGCTCGTTGGCCAAGGCATCGTGATTTTGTTGTTTCTAGTAAACCATTTCTTAAGCTCATACCTCGGATAGGAGTCCCTCCTCCTTGGCAGATCTCGGATCTAGTTTACCGTGCAGAGCGTTTGCTTGTACCAACCTTATCGCGGTGTATACCCGAGAGTTCAGAGCCTCGGTCATATCCTCTGGAGACGGCGAATTCAAGTGATCCAACCATTCCATTCCCGCTCCTTTACCCTCATGCTCTGTTCATCTTGAAGGTATTGAGAGGAAAAAATAGTTAGCCGAAAGTAAGATCTGGCAGAAACCAGAGTTTAGCTACGGGCGATTGTGTTTGTGCACCTCTTTGTGTCCCCGCTGAAGCATAAAAAGATAGGAACTAATTAAACATTTCCCCTTCCTCACGCATTGCTCCGTTATGGTATAATTCTCCTCTTTAAATAACGAAGAAGTGTTGCAAAACATTTGAAATAGCTGAACGTTTACAATCAGCACTCTAGAGGTGCTAATTTAAACGCCAACAGTTTTCTGGCGCCCACCGTGGGGCAACGAGGCATAAAACTTCAAGAAAAGCTAAAACGCTTTTATGTCACGGGAATGACTATTTGGCGTCCTTGGGCACCAGTAGAGCAACCTGATCTTGTTCCAGCAACTCTCCAACCAGATCTTACATACATTGAAGGAGAGCAATCGGATATTATCAGCATCTTGCAGATCTTCATCTTCGAGAAGAATACATCACCAGCTCAGTGGAGAGCCGCAGCCATTACTCTGGACGAGGAAGAAAGAAAGGCTGATCTAGCAGCCGAGAGACCAGTGTTACCACCACCTGCGTGGCAGTAAACATCCTGGCTTACCAAGTATATACAAGAAGGAGGACCAATCCTCTTTTCCAAGAAGAAGTCGGAGAAGCATCCGACACAGAGCAGATCTTTCAAGAGGTTCGAGAGCAATTTTTAGAAGAACCTCAACAAGAACCTCCTGCTCAAGCAATGGCCGACAACGTTAACATTTATAACGGCATTGGCCGTAATAACGACAATGGCAATGGCAACAATGGCAATGGCCACTACATCAACAATCTTTTCGGCAATGGCCGAAATGCAAGAGTTGTTGCCAGACGTGCTGCCCCACTTCCATGGGGTAATAACATAGGTCCATTGGCCCTACAAGGCAATCATGAACTTCCCAAGGGATCACGGAAGCATTTCCCAAGATTCTATGGCGACGGGACTAGACATCCCGATGAACATCTCTCAGCATTCACAGCGGCCTGTTCCGTTCTGTCTGTGCCACATGAAGATATCGCCGTTCGACTCTTTGTCGAAACTCTTGAAGCAAATGCAGCTGACTGGTTCAATCATTTGCGACCAGGGATTATCACAAACTGGGAAGACATGAGCGAAAAGTTTTTGGCCAGATTCAGACCTGCTGAAGACAGTCATCAACTGTTTGCCCGTTTATCTAACTCAAAGATGGAGTCCACAGAACCAATGAGGGAGTTCGTAGCAAGGTTTAACCGCCTTGTTACACGACTTTCCCACACAATGAATCCATCCGACGAGATCCTGATGAGTAGCTTCATTAACGCCCTACCCTCAGAGATAGCCTTTTTCATAAAAGGCAGTCATGAAGAAGACTTGTTGGTAGCTCAAGAGAAGGCTATCGAGCTTGAGGATCACATGATCACTACGGGGAAGATGAAGAATGATGCCATCAGACCGCTGGTCCAAGCATCAGCAGATCCATTGCTACAAAAGGTAGCAAACGAGGTGACCATCCTCAAAAGACAGTCACCCAACCAAGGGCAGCAAGCAATGCCCACACCACCATCATATCAACAACAGCAGTACCAGCCTCAACAGCAGTACCAGCCTCAACAGCCTTATCAGCCGAAGAAAAATAATTTCCAATCATTTAACAACTTCAAGCCAAAGTTCTCAGGACCGTCTAGACAAGCAGAACCCGAGAAATCCAATGTGTTCTGTTGTTTTCATGATTCAGATGAACACACTGGATCTTCGTGCCCTGAGAATCAAAGAATGAACCAGATAATGGGATATGTCGGAGATGCAGTTCCAAGCTCAAATGTAGTACCTTCAAATTCGAACGTTGCTCCACCTCAAATGGACAATTTCGATGGCGACTCCGCAACGGGATACTTTCATAGCGAACCCGTAAATCAAGAAGAAGAAGACTACCGTCAATACAATCTTGCTGTCAATCACGAGAACCTGTCAACACCCGTGTTTACACGTGCTCAGCATTTCAAAGCACAGAAAGAAGAAGACGAAAGACGGCAGTCCAATGAAAAGGGAAAAGAAGCTTCCACTTCTAATCCCAAGTCTACACATGAGTACGTCACACCAGTTCCTCAAGAACCGTCTTCGACGAATTTTGACATAGTGACATCCATGATGAAGACGAAGGTACAAATTTCACAGCTGGAGTATCTCCAGGATCATCCCGATCAAATGGATCGGATCCTCAAGGTGATTCAGAAGCCAATCATCATACAGCCCACATTGCTAGCATCTTCCGTACCAGCGGGAGAAAAGCCAAAACCTTTCTACATATCTTTGTATATGGGAGGATATAAGCTTAGCAACTGTATAATTGATTCAGGGGCATCTGATAACGTCATGCCTTTACAAATCATGAAAGCTTTAGGGCTATCATGCACGGAAACCAAAGAAAAGTGTTACTCACTTGAATCCAAACCCGTGCCGTTGGTAGGTCAGCTGAAGGATGCTCAAGTAAGATTGGCATCCTGCCCAGAAAAGAAGATCATGATGACCATTCTCATAGCTGACATCCCAATCAGTTATGGAATGCTCCTGAGCAGAAGCTTTTGCAAAGATCTCGGAGGTGAGATTCAATTGGATTGGTCGTACGCGACAATCCCATTGAAAAAGGGCACTTTCAAGTTGGAACCTGAGGCTAAGTCAACATTCACGGTGGTGAAATCTCAAGACCCACAAGCACAAGTGTTACATCAAAACACGGGTCCTGGCACGTATGCCATGCTGTCAGAAGTAACTAAAGAAGATGAAAATCTTGCACTTACCACGCAAACGTTGAATCAAGATTCAAGAATGTGGAATATGCAATTCGACGGCAGTTGCTCAACAGCAGGATCGGGAGCGGGAGTTGTCATTACCTCTCCCGAAGGAACACTATACCCATTTGCTTATCGCTTGCAGTTTGATAACACAAACAATACCGCAGAATACGAGGCGCTCATACTTGGCCTCAAAAAGGCAAGAGATATGGGTATAAAATACCTTCAAGTCGAAGGTGATGCAGAGCTGATCGTTCAACAGGTCAGAGGGCTGTATCAAGTAAGAAGAAGTCGTCTTTCTTCTTACCGACAAAGGGTATGGAATGCAATCGACTGGTTCGAAGCATTCAACATCGAATACATACCACGTGAGCGGAATAGCAGAGCGGATTCCCTTGCAGTATCAGCAGCTCTTTTCATGCCTCATTCTGACTTTCGTCAGAATATCTTTGCTATCGAGCTCATCTACAGGCCGGCCATCCCCGACAACTGTGACAATTGGCAGGTCTTTACTAATGATAAAGACATTCAAGAATTTCTCCGCATGGATGACAATTATCAAGAACTATTCTTTGAAGGTAGTGCTTCTCCCTCCAAGGAATATATGGCGGAGAATTCCGAAGTCACGGAATCTGGCGTCATCCAACTAAAGGGCAATAATATCCCCAAAGGTCTAGTATCCTTGGAGGATATTTTTGATAGACACGACAGACGTGTTCAGGATCAAAGGAATTCTAATGACAAGACGTCAGCCGACTACCAACAAGTCAACATTGGTACGGAAGATAAGCCTCGGCTCGTCAACCTAGGCAAATGTTGCACTGTGGAAGAAAGCGACAATTTCATATCTCTATTCAAGCAATATCGAGACGTCTTTGCATGGTCCTATGAAGACCTGAAAGCATTCAAGCCAAAGGAATTGTCCCATACAATTCCACTAAAGTCTGACATCAAGCCCTTCAAGCAGAAGCAGAGACACTATAACCCGCGTATCCAAGATACAATCTACGCGGAGGTGAAAAAGATGGTGGATGCTAAGATCATATATCCGATCCACTATTCCACCTGGGTGTCCAACATCGTTCCTGTACGCAAGAAGAGCGGAGAAATCCGGATTTGTGTAGACTTCAGGAACCTGAACCAGTCGTCACTAAAGGATAACTATCCTTTACCCATCATGGAACACACATTGCAAACAGTAACCGGTTCGGAGATGCTGTCATTACTTGACGGATTTTCGGGGTACAATCAAATTGCAGTGGCTGAAGAAGATCAACTCAAAACAGCGTTCACCACTCCATGGGGAACGTTCGCCTACGAGAGGATGCCCTTCGGCCTCATCAACGCCGGTGCTACCTTTCAGCGAGCCATGGACTTGGCTTTTGGCGACTTAAAAGACAAATTGATTGTCGTCTATCTTGACGACCTTACCGCTTTCTCAAAAAAGCGGCAAGATCATTTTCAACACTTAGTGAAAGTGTTTGAGAGATGCAGGTCCCATCACATATCACTGAATCCGAAAAAGTCTATCTTCGCAGTGACAGAAGGCAAATTGCTTGGTCACATCGTCTCTAAAGAAGGGACTAGGATAGACCCTAATCGGGTAGATGCAATCAAGGATCTGGCTCTCCCTACAAATAAAACTGGGGTACATTCCTTCTTCGGCAAAGTCAATTTTATACAAAGATTTGTACCTGACTTCTCGGAGCTGACCAAAGACATCTCGGCAATGATGAAGAAAACAACTGTTTTCAAATGGACCGATGAAGGAAGGAAGGCGTTCGAGAAAATAAAAGAGGCCATCAGTAAAGCACCAGTGTTGGTTCGACCCGATTTCAATAAAGAATTTATTCTTTATTGTTACGCGTCGGAACATACTCTCTCCGCCATACTGACTCAGAAGTTGAATGAAGAGTCCGAGTCACCTATCGCTTTCATGAGCAGCAGCTTCAAGAATAGTGAATCTCGGTACTCCCAAATAGAGAAAAATGCATATGCCGTGGTGAGGGCTGTTAAGAATTTCAGATTCTACATCCTAAACTCTCACACCACTGTGTATGTTACAGACCCCGCGGTCAAGAGTGTCCTCACTCAACAAGAGATGGGCACCAAAAGAGGCAACTGGATTGCAAGAGTCCAAGAATACGACTTGGATATCAAGCCTACCAAGCTCGTTCGCGGGAGAGGTCTATGTCAACTCCTGGCAGAAGATGGTGATTTAAAACATCAAGCTGAAGATGGAATCCCAGGAACAGAAATGGAAGAAGACCTCCCAATGGTCTTATTAGTTGAATCTGCTCAAGAGTGGTACACAGAATTATGGTACTACCTAACCTACGGGGAATGTCCAACACACTTGGACAAGCAGCAGAGAAGAACTTTAAAATTACAAGCACAAAGCTATGTGCTTGGAGGAAATGTTCTATACAAGCGTGGGCTTGATGGAATGTTCCTGCTATGCGTCACCAAAGATCAACAAAGACGATTGATGGAGGCATTCCACAATCAAGCATGCGGGGGTCACTTCTCATCAAGGGTTACCGCATTCAAGATCTTGCGGGCATCATTCTTTTGGCCGACTTTGTTCCGCGACGCATATGACTGGGTGCACAGATGCACATTGTGCCAACAATTTGTTGGTAAACTTAAGCTGTCAAACCTTCCACTCAGGCCGGTGGTGATAGATGCTCCATTCCAGCAATGGGGCATAGACTTTGTGGGACCTATCAACCCTCATTCCAGCAAAGGACATGTCTACGTCCTCACAGCGACAGACTATTTTACTAAGTGGGTTGAGGCAATTCCTGTAAAGCAGGCTACTTCCGAGGTGGTGTGTAATTTCCTCAAAGAGAACATCATTACACGCTTCGGAGTACCCAAAAAGATCGTGGCTGACAACGCTACAAGCTTCTCGTCAGAGGAGTTGATAGAATTTTGTTTTGACTACGGCATCACCTTGTCCCATTCTTCAGATTACTAGCCACAAGGTAATGGACAAGCCGAATCGTCAAATAAGAACATAGTCACAATAGTGCGCAAGATGGTTGATTCCAATCAACGGGCTTGGCACACGAAATTGTACGATGCTCTTTGGGCTGACAGAATCACGCCCAAAAGAGCTATCGGCACTTCACCTTTCATAATCCTATATGGCACTGAAGCTGCGTTACCCATCACTCTAGAGTTGTCCGCTTTGCAGCTGGCATCCACAATAGAAGATGAGGAATTCAAAGATCCTATCGAGAAACGTATCTTGTGCCTAATGAAACTTCAAGAAGAAAGGGTGGAGATAGTTGATAGGATCACTCAGCATCAAGAGCGAGTGAAGAAGATCTTCGACAAGAAAGCTCGGCAACGGGACTTTGAGATTGGAGATAAAGTCCTGTTATGGGACAAGAGACACGAACCAAAGGGAATGCACGGAAAATTCGACTCCCTTTGGCTGGGGCCGTTCCTGATTCATAATCTTGCAGGAGAGAATTCCTATATTCTCTCACATTCAGACGGAAGGCTCTTTCCACTGCCTTACAGCGGGCAGTACTTGAAGCATTTCGTCCCTTCGGGGATGGGGTGAGTACATATTGTAAATACTTTTCCTTGCTTTAACGTTATGTTGTTATGTTTTTCCCCGTTCAGTGAAGTATTGTCGTGTTTTAGGTGATTTCTTAGATGTTTTGTCGTAGGTGAATAAATTGGGGAACCCAATAAATAAGGTGAACTCTATTTTTAGGAATGTATGGAACCAAAGTCCTGACTCCGTTACCCAATTGATTATATACTGGTCTACGAAACTTGAGATACTCGGTTCTCCTATGCCGTAGGTATCCGACATGGTCACCAGACGGAGCCTATGTTGTACCCCAAATAATTTTTTTTGCATTCTGTGTAAATTGAGCTAAATCTTGTTAAAATGCCATGAAAGGTCTGTTTTAGGTCAAACCAATCATAGAATCTTGGTGGGTTTCTGTCTAGGAACACATGTACAAAATTCTAAAAAATTGAAAATTAGGGTTTTTTCCCCTATTTTCATGGAAATCCCCCGAAAATAGGACCTTCCCAGAAATGATCGAAAATGATTTTGATAGGCTTAAAGGGCTTCACGATCACATTGGTCAAGTCAGAATCATCAAAAGACACGTTTTACTCTGGTGGGTCTATTTCTCTTTTTCAGGAACGAAGTTAGGAGCACCACAGCCATTAATGGCAGATTGGCCAGTACCAGGCGCTGAAAGCTAAGCTTCAAAAGCTTCAACGATACAACCATGGCGGAAAAAGTCGAAAAAGATGCTGTTTGACGAAGGAGATTCCTGAAAACGAAAAAGGTCAAAATTTGACTAACTCTGGAGATGTTACGAAGGAGAGATTGCTCACATGTTGAATAGGCGCCTTCTTCAAGCAGGGGCACCCATGATCTTTGAGGGTCAAATGCGCGTAAGATCATCCCATAGCCATTCTCAACGCTTTGTTTGTCAGTTCAATGCTGAAATAAAACATCCGTGATCATCCGATGGATAGATCATCAGCAACCACGACGAAGAGGCGCTTGAGGAGAATTGACAGAAACTACGCTTAATCATGCCAAAGAAAAGCAGCCTTTTCGTAGAGCAAAGGTTCTTTCTTTTGGACTTCCAGATGTTGACCAATGACAAAAGGCTTCCTTTGATGACCTTCTCAGCTCAAGTAAATCTCGGAAACGCAACTGCAAGCATCAATACCTGACAGAGCAGTCAACGGATAATCTGGATCAAAGTAGGCAACTTGTCAGACGAAAATAATCAAGCTAAAAGGCAAAAGCGCCCCTTTCAAGGAGGGGCGCCCTTGGATAAAGGAACCCTAATTTGAGATCCAGATTTCCCCGAAGACAGTCATTCTTAGCAGAATAGAGCTGAGTACCTGATGAAACGTCATGTGAAAACATCTGACTCTCCGATCAACGAGAAATCCAGTTCAAGGCACGAGAGGTCATTTCAAATAAGCTGAAGAACGAAGACTGAAAAATCACTAAGGCATTGGCAAAAGCGCCCTTTCTTGGGAAAGGCGCCCAGTCTTTTGGAGCCCTTAACTCAGCTTTTTATCATTCAGTCTCCCAGGCACTTCTTTCCAGTATGGATTCTGCTCCGCAGTGAATGTGTCCGTGACGTCTCAAGATCAACAAACAACGCCAGATTCAGGATCAAACAGGGGGTTTTCAGGAGAGAAAATACCAAAAAACTTGCAAAATATGAAAAGGGACGCCTAAAAAAGGTCAAAGGTCATTTGTTGACTAAAGTCAAAAGCTTTTTGAGTTAAAGTTGGCTAAAACGCTCCACGATTGGTGGAAATCACCTTTTAAACTTCAGATCAAACTCAAATCACCTTTTGAGCTTGTGTTAGGTCCCCAAATTTGTGGATCTGAAGCCCAAACATATATATTCAAGGTGAAGGCGTCCATTTCATTATTTCATTGCAGGTTGAAAGACAAAAAACAGCCACAAAGCTCTCAAAGGACGCCATTGAAGATCTGAAAGAGGTTTTCGTCCGTTCTTCATTTTTATTGCAGATCTGAAGCAGGAAAGGGTTGCTATTTTTGAGGATTGGACCAAAGACAGATTTTTTCAAGAAGATCAGATAAAACTTCCAATCTATCTTCTGTCTTTTTCCTCTCTTCTTGTCTTAGGTTTTCTTGCATCTGACAGAAAAAGCAACAGGCTACATCAGATCAAATCAACTGGGTAGATTCAGCATCATTTTCCAGAGAAACCCATCTCAACAAATTTTACAAAATCAGCAAACTTGCTGCCCCTATTTTTGGGGGTTTTTCCGAAAAAGTTTCAGAATCCAAGTTCTGAGGAACTGGGTTTGTTCAGCATTGAAGCACGAACAAAACCCATGTGCCAGATTTTTTCCGGAAAATACTTCTCGGCAGGGTGCTATTTTTAAGGGTTTCCGAAAATCATCTGAACTAGGTCAAGCTTACAGTCAATCTTCAAGTTTTTCAGGATGCAGTACTCCCAGGTGCAATACGAGACCAAAACGGTCTTACTCCATGATTACCTGAAAACAATTGACACAAATCTACACCAAGTAAATCCAGTGGTCGATTTGGAGCAGTTAGAAGGCATGAATCAAATAACATTGCAGAATATCGAAGAATCCAGATTGCTGCAAGCCGCATCAATTCACATCACACTACAAAGCGTAGAGCTCGTAATCGCTTGTATCAAGCATTACAACCCTACCACCAGAGAAATCAGAGCAGCAGATGGAAGAATTGTTTGTAGTTTAAAACCTCAGGATATCGAAAGATGTTTTGATATTCCCTCACATCCTAACAGCAAAGTCATATCATTGACGGAATGTGAGAAAGCTTTTGAGACAGCTAAGGACAAATGTCAAAGGATAATGGCCGAAAAATGGCTGAAAGTGACAAAGGCAAGCTTGCCTAAGTTGTTGGGGCGAGGAGAATGTAAAGACGAGTACACAGTGTTAATCACTCTACTCAATAGAGTCACTGGAGAAGAAGATGGTCGTCAATTCCAGCCATGTACTATGTCATCGCTAAAATCATTGGCAGGAGGGAATACTATGACTGGGCCACTTTGATCAGTGACACACTCCACTGACAAATCACTGGGTATCTGGAAGCTCATAGGTTCCACATGTGCTCTTACCTAGTATACCTAATAGCCTTCCAAGGCGATTTTAGGTTATTGAACAATGTGGGAACCTTAGGTGTGCAGAAGGTTCAAGAGTTTTTCACACGCCTTGAGTTTACTCAAGTGGAAAGACACTTCAAGAAGACAAGTGATCACTTCACCATGCACATAGTTCGTGAGCTTAACCATGAGATGCACGTGCGTATTTCACAGACAGCCAGAGAGGCAATGGCGGATTGGGCAGATTGGTTTATCCAATTTCCTACATTCTCCTACATACGCGTGTATGGCTACATTGGCCACCCCGCCATGTTACCAAGACACCCTTCAGATAGGGTAGTTTTCATGGAGTTCCTGAGACAGTTGTCCAAAGTTCATGTCCACTTGCGCTTGAAGAGGAAGACAGCTGTTAACTTTCTCGTTGAAATGGGACTATACAGATGTGAATCCGCGGCAGATGCAAAGATGATGGGTCAAGAAACAAGGAGGTTCAACCTCAAATATCTCATTGATAGAAGATCCTATGATCCCAGAGGACTCTATGCAGCACACCTTGAGCAACACTCGTCACATAAGTCTTCTATGGAAGATTATTGGGTGAATTGTAAAGATGAGTATGAAGTGCGAAGAAGGAAAGGAACTACAGCAGATTCAGACTCCCACAGATTGCTGATTTCATGTCAGCAGACATTAAGGGCCTGTCAGATGATGAAGGGGAAGTCATTCTCCCCACATTCTTCGCAGATTCAGTTGACTCCCAACCGCTCCCGAGAGTGGATTGGTATGCCAAAGAGGATACATCTATAGAAGAAAGAACGAGTAGAGTGGTTAGAAATAGCCAACTCTATCTCGACAGCAAGAAATCAAGGAAGGTGATACCTCACAGAACAGAGCCGCCACAGGTTCAGTCTACACCACCTTCCACTTCAAGAAGGAAACCTAGACAAAAGCAATGGTGCAATCCTCCCCAAGGGATGAAGATGTCAAAACCTAGAACACAGAGGACACCAGTGGAGAAAGCCACACATAGTCCTGAAATAATCACGGGTATTGCTGCCCCAGAACAAAGAGTAGAGACTGCTACCCCTGATTCAGCAGAAGTTATCACGGAGGAACCAACAGCAGTAGTTGTTGAAGGAGCGATTGTTTGAGTAATGGCGGTAGCAACGGTAGAAAGCGGCCAGCGGTGCTGTTATGGAAGCTTGAGAGCGCCCATATCACCATCCAATGTCGCAGCGAACACAGGTCCTCATCGACTTGGAGTCGCCACCGAGAGACATTACTCCAGCACAGTCTCATACATCTAGCATTCAAGGGCCTCACGTCCCTCCTAGTGAAGTTCGCCGAGATTCTATTTGGCTCGAAGGTTTCCTAGGAAGGAAGAGGGAAAAACCCTCGTATGAACTTGACTTTACCGAGTTCGACCACGTCCCACAAGACACGTCGGCGAAGAAGTTAAAGAAGGAAGTTCACATAGAAAGAAATGCAGATTGTGAGATCATCAGAGGCACTCCACCCGGTAGAAAGAGCATACGAGGTTCAAGTAGAAAGTTACTTTGTCTCAACTTAACCTCCGGGAGAACTACCGCCGAGGTGGAAGCGGACCTTCGGAATAGCTTCGGTGAGCGCACAAGAAAGGATGGCAAAGGACGGTAAAGAAAAGGCAGCCTTAAAGGCTGAAAATCAGAAACTGAGGTCTTACATCACCAACTTGATACATGGCACACCAAACGTCTCAACCCTACCGGCAGGACTACTAGATCTCCCCGCCGAACAAAATCATCGGCAATTGTTAACATTCGGCAAACACTTGAGAAATCAGGTGGAAGAGTTTGTTCTCAAGGGTAGATGCGTACTGGCGAACCTATACCGATTCTGAGGATAGAAACATGAACTTAAAGTGTGGAGATCCGGCCAGTCGGAAACGAAGATTGCGAGAAAAGAGGCTTGAGGCGAAAATTGCAATTGCAGATTTGCAATTGGCTTATCAAAATCGGTATACTCGAGGAAGAGCAACCAGCATCTTTGCTTGGAAGGAACAATTAGGCGATACAAGGTGAAAGCCCTCTGGCGGCTCATTCCCGGTAGAGATGATTGATTCTGAAGGGTGCTACTATTATCAACCGCAAGAATATTTGGTAATATCTTTCCTTGCATGGAATATCAGAGTGAGGGAGGAGAATACGTCGAGTTGGTGACTGTACAGAACCAGTTCAGGGATGTCATCCGCAGCACCTTTCTTGACGATCCAGAGGGTTGTAAGCTGGCTAAGGTAGCAGCTTTATCAACCAAGTTAGAAGAGGCAGCATCTCAATGCATTGACCGGAAATCAGCTCACAACGGGTGAGGTCATGCTCCGACGCCACGTCATCATCCTACGGAGCATTAACTCCCCAGAAGCTGATGAGGTCAATCAATGGATTGAGACACTGTTGATTAATGGCGAGCTATAAATGCACCAGAAAAGGACGCCATACACACTCCAAGTGGCATTCATGAGACTTGAGTTGACTTGACGCTTCTTTCCAAGTCAACTCGAGATGCTATTAAATGTAGTTGGAGTTAACGATGCTATTTCAGGATTTAACTCACTTTCCTTAAATCATGCATTGTCAGATCCCACTAATTAAGCATGTCTAATTGACTTCCACGATTTGTGGATCTTAGATCTCCACTAAATGTGGATGTCTATTTTGGAGGGAGACTTTACATTTAAGTTCACCTTTAGTTTGCTTTCAGTCAACTGAAGTAGTTTCCAGTTGACTCTTTGTTGACTTTCAGTTAACTGAAGTAGCTTTCCAGTTAGCTGCTTGTTCCCCCTATTTAGGAATAAATCTTGCTAATTGATTGGCAAGAACTCATTATTAACTCAAAGGAGATTTTGGGGTTGCCCACTCCTTTGCCCCGAGTTCTATAAATAAGAACCTTGGGCGCCATTATTTATTTAACCTTTACTTGCTATTACTAAAATTATGCATCATTGTTGCCAACACTTTGAAAGCGAATATTTGTTAACTCTTGGATGAGAGTTCGTTGGATGATTGTAATTGTGCATGATTTCGTGCCTTTGCTTTCCCAACTTTTGTAGTTCGTTGATAAAGCATTGAAGAAGAATATCAGAAGGCGCTTGCATTTTGATCATCTTGTTTGAGTTATGTCTACGTCCTGTGTTTAATAGCTCGTTGTCTCATTTCCCTCCTCGGATAGGAGTCCCTCCTCCTTGGATATTTGTTATTGACAGTTGTCGTTTGATGTTGTTTAATGTGTTGACTTCCAAGCTATACTTCGGATAGGAGTCCCTCCTCCTTAGCAAGCTCGTTGGCCAAGGCGTCGTGATTTTGTTGTTTCTAGTAAACTCTTTCTTAAGCTCATACCTCGGATAGGAGTCCCTCCTCCTTGGCAGATCTCGGATCTAGTTTACCGTGCAGAGCGTTTGCTTGTACCAACCTTATCCCGGTGTATACCCGAGAGTTCAGAGCCTCGGTCATATCCTCAGGAGACGGCGAATTCAAGTGATCCAACCATTCCATTCCCGCTCCTTTACCCTCATGCTCTGTTCATCTTGAAGGTATTGGATAGATAGAAGCTAGTTAGTCGTAGTTAAGATCTGCAGAAACCAGAGAAAAGCTTAGCTACGACGCATTGTGTTTGTGCGCCGTATTCTTGCCGGAAGCATAAAAGATAGGAACTTAGGTTCGAAGCATTTCCCTTCCCTACGCGTGCTCCCAGTGAGGGACTTCTCCTCTTTAAATAGAAGTGTTACCGAAACATTTAAAATAGGCGAGCGTTTACAATCAACACTCGAGGATACTAATTTAGCGCCAACACACCCTAAAAGCAGGATAAAGAGCCTAAAAGATAGAAACATTTGAGAATATGCTCCTCTCCGGTGAAATTTTAATGATTTTCATTAAAGATTTCTTTTCTTCAAGGCCCCTAACTGGGTGGCTGCGTGACGTGATGCAACACCAACTCATATTTAAAAACCCCAAAAAACGACAACCGACATCACTATAACAAGATTAAGACTCAATTAAGCAAAATGCCTTAGTGAAGCAAAAATTTTGGTTTTGGGTACAACACATTAAAATCTCTATCACAATGTGCTTTAATAGCAATGAAACAACGTTTAAAATTAGATGCACTACAGCAAAGATTTTGGAGTCTAAGCCCATAGTGGCTTGGTCCTAAACTCAACCTGCTTAGAGGTCAGTAAAAACTAATTTATCTTTCCTTGAGAACTGTTTTAGTTGATATTTCAAAGATTTCTACCTGTTCCATGTCAGGTATGATTGTGCTCTTTAATTTTATTGGACTTATGAGGCTGGCTGTTTGATTTAAAATCACTTTTGGAGGTAAACAAACCTAGAATAGAGGACTGATCTACATAGATCATAAATGTTGTATGTTTACCATAATAAGAATATTGTAATATTTTACTATAGTTATTGGTATTAGAATCTTCTTATGTTCTCGTACTTATGATGATGATTGTATGGTATATATCTGATACATGAAAATTGGCAACCTATGTTGGGCATAATTACGAGCGTTTAAGGCTACATCACCCACATCGTTTGAAGACCAAGGAAAGGATGAAACTGACTTATGTATGTACACTAAGATTTGACAAGTCTAAACCAAGAAAAGGTGCTGGAGCAAGCGTGCAGCTTATTGACCCACTTGGGAGAAGCTATTTGGCCCCTTTCAAACTTCAATTTGCTTCTACAAATAACACGGCCAAGTTTGAAGCATTGATCCTAGGCTTGCAATTGACACTCAAAAAATTCCCAGGCTAAGGCTCTAAAAACTTCTGCAGAATCCAAGTTAGTTGTTCAGTTAATCAAGTCTTGGTACTCTTGCCATGACAAACGACTGTCCTATTACTAGAGCTGCATGTGGAATTTGATTGAGGATTTAGACACCTTCAATATCTAATCAATAATTCCACTAGAAGACAATCACATGGCCGATGCTCTGGCTGTAGCATCAAGCTCTTTGAAGCCTATTGCAAATGCAAGACTTAAAAGTTTCACAATCGAGCTTGTTTCCAAACTTAAATGTCTCACTTGATTTAAAGATCAATGTGACTCTGAAGGGAATGGTTACCCTAGAGCACCTATATGATCATTATTACCAAGAGAAGCTTAATAGATTGGAATTCTTGCAAGCAAGTTGATGAGTCATTGAAATTTATTAGAAAGAGACGACCCCAAGGAAATTTTAATTGGGGACATGTGCACTCTCAAGGAGAAATCAGGATTGATTCAAGCTCTTAAGGATTATTTTGATGTTATATCATGGAATTATAAGGATTTAAAAACATTGTCCCCCTCTATTATTGCACACATGATCCCTCTAAAACCTATTGGCACACCTTTCCATCAAAAGCAAAGGCCTATAGATGCAATCTTGGAACCATTAATTTTCAAGGAAGTGCCGAAGTTATTGGCTGCTCGGATAATTTCCTATTTGATAGTCTACATGGGTAGCTAATCTA
Organism: Sequoia sempervirens; assembly: GCA_007258455.2. Classification (NCBI taxonomy): domain Eukaryota; kingdom Viridiplantae; phylum Streptophyta; class Pinopsida; order Cupressales; family Cupressaceae; genus Sequoia; species Sequoia sempervirens. Next base: position 134 of record VDFB02177601.1, on the reverse strand, counting down.
ACCCAATCCACAAAAGAATGGAGAGATCAAATGATGTGTGGATTTCTGAAATTTAATAAGGCTTTCAGAAAGGAAAATTTTGCAAATTCTCAATGGTTCCCAAATAATGTCTCTTTTGGATGGATATTGAAACA
>VDFB02177600.1:0-49151 GCA_007258455.2 Sequoia sempervirens | reverse complement strand
AAACACACATAATTTCATATTTAACACACATTCACCGCAAATACACTCAAATTCACTTCACACCAGAGACACCACAAAACAACTCAAGTGTAACACAAGATTTCCAAAATGCATTTCCAGAAGAAAGGGTATCGGTGCATTGCGCACTACACCGAGGGTCCTATCCATTCCTCTAGATTTCTGCATCATTGAACCTTCATCACCCAGAAACAAACTAGGACAACCAAGTACAGACTACACACACGGACTAACATACTCTTACGAGTACGAGCAGCTAGGTCAACACAATGGGCTCATAGTTCCCCAGTGTATAAACCTGGCTCTGATACCAACTGTAATGCCCCACCAAGCAACCCCAAAGGATACTAATATATCTAACATTTATGGCACCAAATTGTTTTTTAAAGTACTAACATACATCATAATAATCATATATCACATGAAATGAAAACTAATTATGAACTGCATATATCAAATCCCTCGGGTTTACAAGACTGCATTACTTTTCACAACAACATTATTACATCACATAGATGGTATGTATACACCAGTAACCATAAGATATTATGAATATGGTTAATATATTAATCAAGAGTTACAAAATTACAATGTCGTTTCCCAACATGAATGGGAAAGATACAATAAAATAGTATGATACATTTGAAATGAAGTACAAAGCTGCAATACTGGATCCAACTCTGGTACAACTCAGGAGACTCTGCAAGGTACAATTTTGCACTTCTCGATCGACGACTGGGGACCCAATGGGGTGCAAAGCACGTTCCACCCAACCACGTGGACCCGAAGGCCCACCCCCCGTGCTAAGAGATGACAAGAAGGATCCCTAACAATAACCATCATACAGAACAAGGGTACAAGACTTCACAACCGGATCCACAATAACATAAAGCAATTTCAGCACAAGATATAACCAACACAAGATGTGCCCAACATAAGAATTAACCAATAAATCATCAACATACAAATGCCAACATGAGCTCCTAGAGACCCAAGAATAACATAGAGGGAAACAAGCATACATAGTTGTTTAAGGAAGAGTGTCATCGCAATGTTGCATGGGTTACCCTGGCGAATCTTCCTAGGCCCCGGCCCCCAACTTGGGTTACCCTGGTGACCTCTTACGAAACCCGACCCCACATGCAATCCAATGCAGCATCGATTATCTTTCATAAAGACAAGACAATGATTTCGCCATTCCAGGCCTTCTCAACTCATCCCAAGCCCTTACAAGCACTTGAGTCATGAGTGAGGCATTCACTTATATCTTGTTAATGTGTGATTCTATCCAAAACCCCTAAATAAATATTATCGTTTTCACTTGATTAACAAACTTCCAATGAGTTACCCTGAGACCACTTCCGGGTCTCGGCCCCCATTGAAAGCCACTCCCCTAGCAACAAAACCAAAAGTCACTAACTGGGTCAACCAACATGCAAAACATATAAAACCACATGAACAATCATGTAAAGCGAGGCATACACCATCCTGCATAAAATCATTCATAATAAGACAGCTTCCAAAAGCATGGCTAAAACCCCACATAGTCAACACCAAGTAAGGACCAACAATTCACTAAAAACCAACATATAAAGTCAATCATAAAGAAACAATTTTCTCAACCTCCGGAAAGCTGGTAAGCCGTTAGTCATAATGTTTTCCACCATAGTGGCACCAATAATTTGATCTCACGATCAACATCAAACTCAAATCAAAACAACTCAAGTAACCTTATAAAAACCATCTCATAGTAACCAAGCATTTGGGAACGACTCGATAAATAAACATCATTTCCACTTGAGCAATAACCAAATTCACTCTCACTCCACAATTGACATATTACCTGATATACTTATCAATACTACAACACTTTCAACCACATAAAAGAAAACTTCAAACAAAGACTCTCTCATTAACAATGACCATATTTTCTCTAATTTCATATTCATTTTACAATTAACTAAAAATCAAGAATCTAATATTTACATATACATTCATATATATTCTTCATAAATAAATATCATTCTCATGGTAAATTATAGATAGTTTTGAACTTTAACCCTATTAATCACAAATTTTTGCCATCAAAGTTCAAATGTTTAGAGAAAAACTCTCTGAGCTTATGCAAATGAAAGGCGACAGAGAGACTATTTAATTTACTACGCTTTTTGCAAGTCTAAAAGTTGCAGCTGTAGTAGGTTGTCTATGGTTTTAAGGAGGCCATTAAATTTTGTACAATGTCTCTGCTCTAATTGTTGTAACTGTGACAGGTTGCCAAGTATATACATCTATATATTAGAAAGTGAATATTGGAAATTGGAAACATCGCCAATCACTTGCACTGTTATTGTTATTTCCAAGTGTTGCAACTGTGATAGGTTGTCAGTAGAATCAAACAAGTTATTTAATCCTTTGCAACATTCCATTTTAAGTGCTGCACTGTGAGAGGTTCCAATAGAATCAGGAAGGTTATTTAAATCTATACATCCTATCATAGTCAAATGCTGCCGCTATTACAAGTTGACAATAATTTTAGAGAGGCTACTTAATACTGTATACTACCTCAACTCTAAACAGGGTGCAGCAACCAGTTGTCTAGTTTTTTTTTTTAGAAGGTGCATATTGAAATTTTGAAATATTGCCATCTTCTTGAGTAATTGTCAAGACCAAATGTTAACCTCAAGACTAAAGTAAAGGAAAGGTGCAAATACGTGACTGAAAAGTAGGAGAAATAATGTACAACTTTTCTTTAGAACTAGACTCTTTTCAGTTTGACAGTGAGTTTCCAGATACGCGCTTAAGTAGAAGTTTGAAAATTAACTTCACCACGATTAATGGAGAACTCTATATTTTGATAATGATAGTCAATATCTTATTATCAACTATTGTAACTGAGGCTCACTACTCGCGATTCCAAAGTCAATCACATAATTTAATTTCTTACAATACCAGATTTTTGCACCAACCGTAGTGTCAATCATAAGAAAAATAAAATAAAATAAAATAAAGTAAAATCTTGGCATTCATAGTTTTAAATCATCATGAACTGGCCATGGTTTCAGAGAGGTTATTTAGTTCTGTACACTGCCTCTACTCTAAATGTTGTAACTATGACATTGAAACAAATATAAGGTATCAATCTGATTCAGTCTACGGAGTTTCAGCACCGGATTAAGACCTCAAGATAAACTTACAGCAACAGATAAATACAATGGCGATATTCAGATCTTCAAAATTTAACAAAGGGAATAAAATATGCATGCCCAAAATGGTTAAGTAAAGAATATAGTAGCCTACTAGATAAAATCTGGTCCACATCGAATGGCGATGGAGCTGTATACGATAATACTTACACGCTGTAAAATGGAATCGAATACCTACAAGATTTCAGGTGTACATCGAGCACTAACAAATGAGACAACTCAAAGGATACGAATTAACTTAAGAGGAATTCTCTAGGTATGTGAGCAAAGCAAAAACGTAACATTATAGATTCTTTCAAGCATTCGAAATAGAGCACAGATCAAATTTCAAGAAACAAGATTAACGATAACCCGCGGAATAAACACCCTATTTATACAAAGGGAAACCGGAGGATTAATTCAGAAGTTTCTTTCTAACACATTATTTCCAGCATACGTAAATCAAGATGAGATTTTGAGGACAGAGAAACCTGACTAATCGGGCTGGTATTGAAGCAGAGGTCTTCCTTCCAAATCTGTAGCTACCAATTTCTCTAGAATTTTCCTGGCAAGGATAAATCCTCTACAAGAGTGCTCCTAAACCAGATCCAGAAAACTCCGTGCAAAGAATGCTTTCTTTTCCTTTTGAAAATTGACCCAAAAATCCAGTATGATTCTCGGCAAAAAGCTCTTCTCCAGATTTCCCTTCCAAAAAGAACAAAGTCTTCTCTTTTCCTTTCCATCTTTTCCTCTATCCTTTCCTGATTCCACAACAGTTCGATGATGAATTTCAAAAGAAGAGGGATGTCAGTCGTCCTGCATGCCCAACATGCATTGAAACTTCTTCTCCTCACATTTTTGGCTAAACCCACGTTGTCCAGACCCACGCTAAATGTGGAAACAATCTCCAAGTTAGGAAGTGAATGCATTATCTTTGCATTGGTCCCCGCATACATATCACAGACCACTACTTGTATTGAATCACTATGCTTGCCCACAAAAAATAGTTTTATCATCAGCTTCCCCAGATTTGCATATCCCATATCTGCTTTCAAGAGCCTCCAAGAAATATCCCATTCGTCGATAAACCATCAACACCCCCCCTTTTTATCTTTTTTTTCTTTTTCTTTTGCGCATGCAAAAACATTCCCAAAAACTCTCGCTGGTACTTCCGCCCCTCCCCACAAATCTCCCCCCATCCGTGCCGACATGCAAGGAGAAGCGCCGTGTAACAAGTAGTTGAGCCCCTCTCTAACCGTAAATTTCACACTGTCAGGATCGACTTACATGTATGCGCAGAAAAGCATGACAGATGGTGATAATCGAGAAGATTGAGGAATGGATAAGATCTTACTTTTTGAAAGCAGTGTAAACAAGAGTCCAAAAGCCAGGAGTCCAATAATAGAGCCTTGAATTGACACAGCTGCCAATTCCACGTAATCCAAGTGGCTTGCACATACTGTTGTGATTAATGCTGTTGAATATTGACATATTCTGGTAAAAATATCAGGCCCTACAATTCTCCACATTTTCTTTGACTCTGTCAAACTTTCTTTTATTAGCTATTGAAAACGAACAATACCATCCAAGTCCGTTAATCTGATATTCTCTCTGCCAGAAACTTCATGGTTACTACTATCATGATCTTGCTCCTCTTCCTTCAACAATGGTGAGCTAACAACATCGGCCATGTTTACAACTAGAGAGAATTATGTAAAATTCATACACGTTCTTCTATTTGAGCCAAACCTGAGATTATATTTAACATGTACTTGTCCTCTGTAGTCTTAGTCTTGACCATTGAGAAGGTATGTCTGTTGAAAGGCAGGTATACGTTCATCTAGATCTATGTGATAGTTACCTTATGAGCGTCTAATATAAAACAATAGAATAGCTATAGTTTTAACCGAACGGCATAAATTCCAAAGTACATGACTTCCAAATAAACTAAATTTTTAAATGGTTTAGAAAAGAATCTAAACATTTTGTGTATTCTAAATAGATAGAATACGTGTACATCTTGCCTTCCATGTCAAGATTGTATCCCTATTATATTAGTGCATTGACAATATTTATTTTCAAGTGTTGCATCTACGATAGATTATCAGTAAAATCAAGCAGGTTATATATATATATAAAACTTCCTATTTTATTCAAATTTTGCAACTGCGACAGGTTATAATTATGCGTTCACAACACATCCAATCAAGAAGGAACCAAATCACATACAGCTTCATAGTCAAGACGAAGTACAGAGGGGGTATTACATCTTATATTGTTGACATAGATATTGAATCTTGTTTCTTACTATGCCATGAAAATCCACTTCATAAAAGAAAGCACCACCACTGGTACTCCAATCATCAAGACAACCAACCCAATTAGTATTAATGTATGTACATAGATCAAATCCATTACCTTTTGGATATCATAATACATTTAATCTATAGTGCTCTTCAAATATTTGAATATTCTCTTAACTACCTTCACATGAGTTTCTTTAGGACTAGCTTTAAATATTACAACCAAACATACTGCATACATGATATCAGTTTTTGAAGTAGTTAAATACATAAGGATTGCAATCACAAATCTATATAAAGTATGATCGTCTAGAGAAGACTCATCATTTTTCTCAAATGACAACTAGTAACCATGGGAGTACTAACTAGTATACAATCTTCCATTCCAAACTTCTTCAACATCTCTTTGACATACTTTTCTTGAGAAATAAGGATACCATCATCTAGTTGAGAATTTTGAAGACCAAGAAAGAAATACAACTCACATATCATTGACATTTTAAATTCCTTATGTATTTCTTTATCAAATATTTTTGTACATCTTGTGACACCCCTATGATTTGTTATGTTTTCTTTGATGTTAGACCATATTTTATGTTATTGTTATTCTATCATTGATAGTGGAGTGATGATAGACTATATGGGTGTAATGATACATTATATGCATGGTGAGTATGTTTGGCATGCTTTATGTTTGCATAGATGCTTAGTTGAGATGACATTGCTATACATGCTTATTGTAGTTTAATGGATATTTTATCTCGTCAATTGATGTGACATTGTATTAGTGAAGAGAACGGTATTGCATCACTCGCTTGTGAGTGCCCTATGATTTTTGTGATTCTCTCTTCACAGTGTGTATGAATTATTATCTGGATACATGTACGCCATTTGCTTTATTTGTAGGTTTGCAAGTATAGGACAACAACTTCACCTAGCTTCATAAGTCTGAGCATGTCCACTACCCAACAGTAATGTTGATTGGGAGATAGTAATGGGTTAACCTAGTCAAACCTCTACCCTAGTACAGTGTGTGGTCAGTCTGTGTATTGGTCATGTTCTTTGTCCATGTTGGTCTTGGTATTTTATTTATCATACAAAGTTTAATTGTGAGGATTAAATTATATGTTGTGATTAAGTATTTAATTAACTTGTATTATTAATATTGAGACTTTATAATAAATTAATTAATTAATTTAATTTAACTTATTATAAAGTAATTTTAATTATTAGATTAAATGTAGATTTAAATAATAAGTGATTTAAATGTGATTTGAATTAAATAATCTTTTTTTTAATTTTAAATGCATATATTGGGAAAAGATCTTAGAAATATCTTGGTTGTTAAAGAAAAGATATTTGTTGTGTTAACTAGAAGTTAGAAGGTTTTTTTTTCTAATTGGATCTTAAAATTGGTTTCCAGAGAGATTGATTAAAATGGTGAGAAAAGAGGAAGTTGTTTTCATGGGAAACAAAGATAGAGGTTTTTGGAAATAGTAGAATTGTTTTGAGGTTTGAGGAAATTGTTAATCTTAGAAGCTCTATGATAATTTTAGGAATCTAGTTTGATGTATTATTGGTTGTAGATTATTTCTATTCTCTGAGAAGTGGCAATTCTTTTGGAGGAAGTTTTTGCAATCTTTGGAAATTTAAAATTAAAGGGAAGCTCGACATCAATCTTTGAATCGTCAAATCTTCTAAAATAGGTTCCTTATTTCTTTGTGAATTTAAAGAGAAATTTAATTTTATTGTATTGTAAATTGGAAAAGATTAGAAGAGGAATTCTTTTATTTTAGAAGCTTTTGTTTTTGAAAGAAATTGTCATGAATGTTGAGCCTCTGTAGAAAACAACAATTTAGATCCTCTATGTAGATTGATTATTTTAAATATATTTATACAAAAGGAAATTATAGATAAATCTTAGAACCTCTGTGAAAATGGACTCAAAACTGTAGAAATTGTTATCCTCCATTTCAAGATTATTTAATCTTCCCTATAGGAAATGATTTTTTTTTTACACAATAGGAAATTCAAAGAAAGTATTTGAGGATTTAGGGAAACCTCTATAAATTTCTCTACTTATTTTCTGTAGAAAAATTAGTTTTAAAATTTCCCTCTAAGCAATTGGTTTTGTTTGGTTCTACACACACACACAGATATATATATATATATTATATATATATACATATATATAAATATGCATAGATTGCTTCTACATTTTAAGGTTCTCTGTAGAAGATTTAATTTATAAAAAATTGTTTTATTCTGAGAATTGTTGTATGATGAAATTGGAGAAGGCTTGAAAAAAAATATATTAAATTATTGTATTGGCCAAGGGATGAAACCCACAACCACGCATAGGGGTGCACTGCTATGAGCAACGCTCCCCACATATTTGTGGGGGAAGCATTGCCCATAGGTAGTGAAATCTCCCTATGGGAGGCCAACGCAGCCAGGGCTGCATCCCTATGTCTGCCGAAGGTTATGAGTCCTATTTAGTTTTTTTTTAAAATTGTTTTTTTAATATATGTTGACAATTATGTTATATTATAATTGGAATTAAATATATAAATTTTTATATATATTATATTGTATTTCTTTAAATTGATACATTAAATGCATGAGGAAATAATTTTATGAGTAGTTGTGAAACTGAAGGTTAAACATTTAGTTTTATTTGGTTGTTGATTTATTAATTGGAATTATGCTTGAATGTTGTATTTTAATGTCAGATATTGATCTATTGGGTTTAGGAAATCTGAATGGTAGTGCTTTTAATTACATGAGATTGTTTATTTTAATTACAAGTATTTATGTAATTGGGTATTGTGCGAAATATTTGTTGTCGAGAAAATGTAAGTCTTCCAAATTGTAATTGTGAAAGGGTTGTCATTTCTATTATTTTCCCTTGAGATTTCCTTGGGTAGTGCATGTAGTTGGATTCAGAATTGGACATCTGTAGGGATGTGTTATCTCTTGTGTTATGCTATTATTAGTTTTGTGCACTGTCTACCCTTGGGTTGTAGAATGAGTTATTTTGTTGTCAATAGGGGAGTAGCTTTCAATAGGGGTCGGGACACAAAGTGGTCCCAGGACAACTCATGTGAAAATTGGTTTAATCAATGGAAATTAAATAACCTATATTAAGGGAAAGGGTAGTTAATACATTTAACTTGATATTTAGCCTCACTCATTGGCTCGAGGGCTTGTGTTAGACTTGAGATGACTCGAGAAGGCTTGGAATGCCAAGATTGTTATCTTGTCTTCTCGAAAGATAATCGATTCTACACTGGTGTGCATGTGGGGTCAAAGTTCATGAGAGGATACCAGGATAACCCAAGATGGGGGCTAAGACCTAGGAAGATCTCCTTAAGATAACCAATGCAACCTTTGTGATGACACTCCTCCTATGACAACAGTCAATTTGTATTGTACAATCGATTTGTATTGTACAATGGTTGTTCTTGATTCAGTGATTCTAGATTATTATGCAATAGGTTAATGTTTGGATGGATGTTGTTATCATGAGTTAATTTCATATGCTATGTTTTAGAATAATTTTGTAAGTTTTGAAATTCACATGTAGACACATTTTGTGGCCTAGAGGATGTATGTGTTAGAGTAGTTTACTTGACTTGTCATTGTTAGTCTTTTAAGGAAAAAAATTAGTTGTGCTTCCACAATGTTGCATCATCCTCTACGTCATGAGGTGGGATTTTACACTTGGTATCAGAGCCTAGGTTTAAACACTGGGAACTCTAAGTTATTATGGAAACCATTGAGTTGTTTTGCATAGGATTTAAGTTGCATATCTTGTCTTACACCTTGGTGTGTTTATGCAGGATCATGCCACCTAGGAGAGGTCAAGATCATGGTCATGGCCATAAAGGAAGACATGGAGGTAGTCAACAGAACTCACCTCCTCATATTTCTCATGATTCAAACTGTGAGGAACAACATGCTTCCCAAAACATACCGGAGAGGTGATATTCAGAATCTAGATCCACTAGGGATTGAGGGCACTCAGTTGCATCAATTTTTGGAGGATACTCTTGCCTATCTTGGACAAAGGTAGGGAGTAGATTGGATTGTTTTTAGAGAGAGGGATGTACCAGCTCAGTCATAGGAAATTGTAGCTGCACATATGAGAGATTTACTTGGATCTCAACCACCCTTATTTGATGGTTCAAGTAGCGGTTTAAAGGCTGAGACCTAGCTGATTAACATGAACAGATGCTTTGCTATGCACCCATATATTAGAAACACCAAAGCCAGATGAGTGATTATGCACCCGAGAGTATTTTCTTCCACATGGTGGAGATTGGAGGAGTAGAAGCTCCATATTGATATTGGTACCATATCTTGGGAGATGTTTTTAGAGAGCTTGTACACCAAATTTCTCTCAGATCATTGGTGATAGTTCCATGGTGATGAGTTCCATACTCTACGACAAATGACCATATCAGTGGAACAATATGAGCATCATTTTTACAAGCTCAAATAGTACACAGGTATTGGTGATGATGAGGGCATGTTGGTGTAGAACTTTCTTGGGGGCTTAAATGCTCTGATCAGTGGAGGTGTGTAGGTTTTCAAACCCAAGACTATGGAGGCAACAGTAGACAAGGCCAGACTTGTAGAGGAGAATTTGGCAATGTCATTAGGTGTTCATGTAATGAGGCAGGGTTTTGTACATCTCCTCATTTCTACCAAAGACAATGTCATCAATGTATACAACAAATATCAAAGTTCTTTCATCCTCAATCTTGAAGTAAAGATTATTATCTGTCGTACCTTTCTCGAATCCTTGTTGAAGCAAGTACTTATCCAACCTTGCATACCAAGACCTAGGATCTTTTTTAAGATGATATAATGCCTCTGGGGATGTGTAGGATCATGATGGGCCAAAAATTGGTGATATGATGGATATGTGTAGGATATGTGGCTGATGACCTTTTTTTTACCCAAAATTGATGAAATAAAAAGGGTTTTTAAAGGAGATTCTCAACTTTCCACCAATATAAATTATGCTTTACTTTGAATTTAATAAATAATTATTATTCATTTTCTATTTGAATTATGACTAAAGTGTTGATTGATAGGATGATTGAAAAACATCTATATCTTCCAAAGGTATCATATTTTTTGAATCTGAAACATGCATCACATTCTATGCTTTGTATACTATAGGATTAAAGAAAAAAAAATCATGAAGTTTTGACCAAGTTAAGGTGGTCCGACATACAATTTTTTATATTTTTAAAATTTGTAATAAAAATTCATAATTAATTATTTACTTGGAAAAAAATTATAAAAAAATGCATCACATCGGGACATGAGTCCTCTACTAATATCTAAAATATTATAAAAAATAATTATCATTTTATTGTGGTTAGGGTGGTCAAACACCTACTTCTTATTTTTTCCTTCAAATTTAAGTACTAGTACATTGAAATTTTAAATTTTCACCAAATAGAAATTTTTTTTAAATAAACCTAGTAGTTTTTTAACTACATTCAATTTTCTACATATTCTATTCTTACATATTTTTGAAATAATATAGATAACTTATTCAAATTTTTACTTCAAGTTTCCTAACTCTATTTTTTCTGAATTTTTTTCCATATAAGGGCCTATTTTTTCCATGATGATCCTGCACATACCCCTCTTTGAGTCTACATACCATGATCGATTCTTTTGATAACTAGAATCTATTAGGTTGCTCTATGTAGACTTCTTCCAAATCTTCTTTCAGGAAACATAAATTGACATCCATCTAATAAAATTTGAAGTAATTATAGGCTGAAAAAGAAAGTATTATGTATATATTCCATTCTTTCTACTAGAGAAAATGTCTCCTCAAAATAAATTCCTTCTAGTTATGAATTTATCCTTTACATACTAGTCCTTCTTTGTTTCCATCAACTTCTCCTTCTTCATTCAACTTATTCCTAAAAACCTAATGTGTTTGTATTGCATTCTTGTCTATAGGCCTTAAGGAACCAATTCCCAAGTTTGATTCTTCTAAATTTGATTCAATTCTTCTTTCATTACTTGTGTCCAACCCTCATCCTTTCTACCATCAGCAAAAGTTTTTGGTTCTAATTTTGATGCTAAACAAAATTTTAACTATTCATTTGTCTTTACAAGCCTTCTCCTTGTCAACACTCCTTCATTCTTATCTTCAATGATTTGATCTTCTAAAATATTCCTTTGAACATAATTTTTAGGAGTCTAAGTTTTTTTTTTTTTGGTTTCTTCTTCTTCATTTGAGTAGGGAGGTGCATCAAATCCATAGTCCTCAATTTCATTCACATTTTGATGTACATATTCATCAGCCTTAACATTCATACTTTCAAGTATTCTTCCCAATATTTTATTGTAGCACCTCCATGCTTTACTCTAAGATGAATACCCTAGAAATATACCCTCATCAACCCTTGAATCAAACTTCCCAAAAAAATATTCATCTCTTTTGATATAGCATTTTATTCCAAAAACTCTAAAATACCTGACATTTATAGGTCTTCCATACCTTAACTCATATGGAGTCTTAGTATTGTTCAATCTTAACAATCCTCTCTTGACAATTTAACTACAGTATGAACTTCTTCTCTCCAATAAGCATAAGAAATATTTGATTCTATCAGCATGGTCCTTGCCATCTCTTGAACAATCCTATTTTCCCTTTCCACTACCATCTAAATTGCTAAGGAGTCCTAGCAACAAATAGATTTTCCTACTTATTCCATATTTTTCAAGGAAATCATTGAACTCATTTGATGTGAACTCACCTCCTCTATCAGACCTTAAACATTTATTTTTGCATTCATTTCAATATCAATCATTTAATTGAAAATCTTGAATCTACTAAAAACATCATATTTATCTTTCAAGAATGTAACCAATGTCATCCTAGAGAAATCATCAATAAAAAGAATGAAATACATTTCTCCATTCAAACTTTTTTTTCTGGTAGGTCCACAAAAATTAGCTTGCACCAACTCCAATGGTCTATAAGAAGAATATTCTTTATACTTGAAACTTATCCTTTTCTTCTTTCCAAACTAACATTCCTTGCATAATCTACTTGCAATCTTGATTATCTTGGGTATATCTCTTATCTCATGCAGTGAGCTAATCTTCACAATATTTTCAAAGTTAATGTGTCCCATTCTCCTATAACACAACCAACATTCACTTGATTTTCCTAGAAGACAAATTCTCCCATTGACATCCCTTAGATTGTATATGTCACCACTTGTGCTAGATCCTTCAATAACCAATTTTCTAGTCTTTACTTTTTTGATTTCACATCCACTTTCATTGAATATGAGATTGTATCCATGTCTGCGCATTTGACTCACACTGTAAAGAAGATTGTACCAAATTCCTTTGACATAAATAAAATATTATGTCCTATGTCTTCCAACAATATTGATAGTACATTTTCCATAGATCTTCATTGAAGTATCATCTCCAAGCTTGACTATGCCTCTATTCCATTTCATAAGCTTGATAAATTTTCTCTTATCTCTTATCATGTGGTTAGAAAAAACACTATCAATCACCCATGATTCAGCCTCATCCTTTGCATGAAATGCAGTACATACCACACTTGGATCTTTAGCTTTATCTTTAGATTTCTTGGTAGCCAAGAATAGGATTTCATGTTTAGTATTCAAACCAATAGAATCATCATCATTTACAAACAATGAATCTTCCATGAAGTATAGTCTCTTCTGAACCTTATTTCTTATAGGCTCTTTTTTTTCTATTTTCAAAATTTTACAAGTGACATTTAGAAGAAAAAATTACCAACCTATCCACACTTGAAACATTTGAAAGGTAGCTTACCTTTGTACTTGTCAGTGCCCCTCTTTAACTTCCTTACAAAAAAAATTGTCTTCATTAGTTTCACTGTCTTAATCAAATACTTCATACATTTCCATTTTTTTGGCCTTGAAGGTTGCTTCCTTCTTTGAAACTTCTTAATCAAACTCTCTCATTTCAAATGCAATAATGGAACAATATAGTTTATCCATTAAAAGTTTATCCTAATCTCTAGCTTCCTCAATAGAAGATACTTTAGAACTATAAGATTTAGGAAGAGATCTCAGTACCTTTTTTATCACCATAGATTCTTCAAAATATTCACCAAGTCCTTTGATTGCATTGACCACTTCATCAGATGCCTAGAGCCCTTATTCTACAATATCTTCATTCTTTGACATTTTTCAAGTTCTCAAACTTACCATTGTAGATATGCAACTTAGCTTGGTTCATTTTGATATCTCCTTCATAGATGCCACTAAGCTTATACCAAATCTCCTTTGTTGATATGTAATGCATTACTTTCACAAGGTCATAATTTGATAGCCCACTCAAGGTAAAATTACCTACCTTCCCATTGTTCTCATAGGATTTGATCTTAGATGAATCAGTTCAAGGAGTAGAAGGAGTAGTATATCAATCTTTGATAATTTCCAAACACCAAACCCTAAAGAGGATAGATGAGTTTCCATCCAAAATCACTAAAAGTGAAATTTGTTCCATCAAACTTAGGCACCTTGAGAGACCCTTCTTGTGCCATCCTAAATCATCTTCAAGCTATTAGATTTATTCTAAGGAACTAGGATCTAATACCAATTGTTGAACACACACTAAAATACTAAGAAAGGGGTTGAATCAATATTTTATCAAATCTCAAACCCTTTGGAGAAAGTTAAAACTTAAACTTTATAACACAAATAGAAACATGAAAGATGAACACAATAAACAACACCACACAACACTAGATGCATGTGGAAAACCCCACTGGGGAGAAACGATGGTGAGAAAATCCACTAGGAGCTACTGTCCTAATCCATCCTCACAAATGGATCATAGTTAACATTTTTTTTTTATGGTTACACCAAAGGAAGTTTCTACTCTCATTAAAGAAGTTTTAGGGTCACTCCCAAGGAAGCTACAGCTCCCTACTAACTTTTTTTGAGGGATACAACCCAAGGAAGCAACTACTCCCTAAAATGAGAAAAAACTCAAAAAATATTATAGCATGGCCATCCTTCCACTATCTAAATCTCACAATTAGGTTCAATCCTTTTGACAATTCTAAGTATTCTTTTTCCCTTCTCTTTTAATTTGATCATTGCTATTATGCTCTTCAATATATTTTGCAACTACTTAAAATTTCTTCTTTGTAACTTATTGGATCACTTCTTTCAACCTTCAAGAAGTTTTTCCTTTGGCTCACTACCTTGAAAAAATAGGTAGGCATGCACTTCACTTGAATTTTTTCACTAAGATATGATCAAATTGAATCAAACAAGATCTACCAATTTTTCTATTTCTCTTTCAGTTGCTTAAATAGTTATCATAATACATTACACATCCTTGACTTCCTCTTGAGTGATCCATAACCTAGATCAAAAAGGTTTAAAATTTATACATGATGTTATATTGATTACAATACATGTCGACCAATAACAATAGGAATATTGCATTTACAATTCGACCAAAGATCAAAAGCATGATATGAGACATGTAGAGGACAAGACCCAAAAGGATTGCACGCAACACTAGGAAGAGCTAAACACACCTTGCAGATTCTAACACACACTTAACCTAGTCCTAAACACTCTTCACAATATTGGGATTCAATAGAAAATATTTGCATGCTTCACAAATACAAATTAGGTTGTGATTAAGCAAGAAAATATGAAACTTGTAGCATGCCATCCTTCACAACATTAGCAGTACACGTGAATGATAAAGAATTACTTGAAATTCTTCGTAATGAGTAAGCATGACCCATAAATCACCTTCAAACACTCTTTGAACTCAAAAAAACTAAGAACTAGTAGAACACATCCTCAACATACCTTACTCAACAAGGAAAAAGCATAACCTAGCAACACCTTCAATCCAACCCATAGCTTGTTCCAAAGAAACAAGCCAACATCTTGTGGATAAAAATTAAATATCACATTATCTTTAGGAACACTCTCATACAACCATTTCACAAATTCAAGTAGCAACAAGTTTGTGCAAGCCAATAGACATTGAAACCAATCACCGAACAACATAGTCCTGAACTCTATCATTTCAAAATATATTTCTGAAAGGACTAATGATGTGAAACTTTGGATATAGCACATTAACAACATGATAAACTTATATTCTAAACCACATAACCATATCTACAAATGCAGAGGAATGTAGATCCAAACTTTTCACTATTGAAAACTATTAGGAAATAATGCATGAATACCCACAATCTTTAATCCATTTCCTACATAAACCCATGAGAGATAAACATGCATACAAGTAAACATAATGTATAGATAAAATATATAAGACACAAGATAACACAAGATATACCCTAGGAAAACCCTCAAGACAAAAAAAACCCAACCTCTAAAAGCATCCACACTCCATCTATTATTTAGCAATAAAAGATTAAAAGATTTACAATGAATACCTATGAAGCATCAAGTCTCTTCAATGCATTCTCCATGTGTCCAAGACTGATTACACACATCCCATGCCATGCTTCACATATCCACTCCTTAGAAAGACTCAACAATGGTATCCCACTAACCCAACCAACCTTAACCACTAAACATGTGCTTGATTTTATAGATTCAAGATCACACAAAGACAACCAAGTGGTGAGATAAAAAATGTTGAATTTACAAGAAAACTAGAAGAGGGGGTGAATCAGTTGTACCTTAAAACTTCAAAAACCCTTATACACATTCAAATCCACATTCATTTAATAAACCCTTAAAAATATTATGATGATTTATCATGAAAATAATATAACAAAAATTGAAACACAACAACACCAAAAATAAGAGAACACCAGATTTACATGGAAAACCTAAGATGGGAAAAACCGCAATGAGGATTAGCTCACATTATAAGTAATAACAACACTGATTACAAGGGCCTACTACTGGAGGGCTCACTACCAAGAAAAATAAAGGATCACTACCAAACTATAAAAGAAAATATAGAGAAGAAATGTTATATAAAGAAAGCTATCTCAATGCAATAGAGAATACATAATAATTTTTCCAATACCTTCACAACCTGATTGAAGAATCGTAGAAACCTTTTGCTCACTACATCTAATAATCTAACACATGAAACTTCATACTACACTTCTCAAACTCACACTCTAACACTCTATAACTTGCATTATTCACATCTTGAGCTTATCTACCATCTTCAACCTGAAAGTTTCTCCAAGGTTGTCTATGCACTCTACCGTGCAAATTCAAATTAGGTTAGAACCAAAAAATTCTCATGGTTAAAAATAATGAAGGTGGACCACAAAACCCCTTATATCTAGGACCTAAATTTATCCTTACACGCCACTCCATGCTTCCACAAACAACTAAGCACCTTTGCAAGTAGTGTAAACACTAAGGTCAACAAATACATGTGTAAACACCATTAAGATTTTAATTGCATGATTCCTTTGATCTATCTATAACTTGTGGATAATAAATATCTCCTAAACATACTATGCAATATTCCACAAAACACCCTAAGATCCAAAAAAATCTTTCTTAACAACCTTCACCTAAAAATTGTACACACCCAGTATATTCAGACAACTCTCACATACAATGTAACTCAAAAAAGTGACTTCCAAAGTACCAAACCTCAAACTGCTTCAACTAAAGAAAGATACCAACACTATCAAAACTCCTTCAAATCCACAAGACCTAAAACATAACTACAAAGAAACATGAAGCAAAAACATTTCTCCCAGACACCTCTACAATACACAACTCACACTTTGGTGAACACAACTTCTACAAAAAATCCAACACATAAATTTTTAGATACAACACTTTTGAACATATCTAATCAACATATCTGAAGTGCATAAGCATATCTTCAACCTAGAAGAAATTCAGAGCAGCACAAAACACCACTGCAACACACTATTTCTTCTATTTGTCAAATATTCCCAAAAACACTTGGAAATTAAGCACTAGAGACATGTTCTCATAATCTTCAGTACTTCCTCAACACAACTAAACCAATTGTAACAAAGCAACTCAACCATAGATCACAAAATATTATCACAACAACACTAGAGGTTGACACTAGTAGCTTTACTAATGGAAACATTATATAACTAATCAAAGCATGGACAACATCAACTACTCTCACAACAATCTCCCCCAATTATGATCTTCTTCCTCCTTATATAATTGACACCAATTACAACACAAGATTGTTGACATTAATGACAACACCAATCTACTCATACTTGAAATAATTTCCCCCTTTGTCATTGATGGCAACATGTGATGTGAAAAACCATCAAAGACATAATAGCTCTAAAGATCAACAAATATTCATATTAATTCCCCCCTAAATGACTTATCTTTTTTGCATGACTCTCTCTACCTTGACTTTATTCTTTTTCACGTGACTCTCTCCCCCCCTTTGACATCAATGGAAAAGGAAAATGGAACTATCATTTTTTCTCCCTTTGATATCAATCAACTTTATCACAATTGTTCTGCAACAATATTTCCTTTATTTATTTGTGCACTCCCCATTTGGAGCACACATCAAACTACACTAAATCAACTACCATTGCTCAATACAACACACACACTTCTAACTGCATCAACCAACAATGCTACTATCTACTCCTGTTGAGAGGTAGCCACCAGTTCATCAGTCCAAAAAAAAGAATGAACTTGAGATCCACTAAACTAATGCATCTCCTTATGCATATAGTTCAAAGGAGGGGAAATAACCCCCAACTTCTATATGAGATACTCAAAAGTATCCTTAGGAAGAGATTTAGTGAATATATTTGCAATTTGATCCTTTGTAGGCATATATTCAAGCTTTACTTCATTCTCCATAACCTTCTCTCTCAAAAAGTGATACTGAATTGAGATATTCTTTTTCCTTGAATGCATTACTAGATTCTTTGAAATGTTGATTGCATTTGTATTATTATAGAAGATAGAAAATAGACTCATCATACACCACTTTGATATCCTTCAATATTTGTCTCATCCATAATACCTATGTGCAGTAAGATGTACAATATAGTTAGCCTCTACAGTAGATAAATAAATGATATCTTGTTTATTTCTTAACCATGATACCAATCTAAATCCAAGAAATAATGCACCGCCACTTGTACTTTTCTTGTCATCCACGCAACTAGCCCTTGATCTGCATCCATGTAAGCACTTAAAGTGAAATCAATATACTTTTGATACAATAACACATGATTTGGAGTGCCCTTCAAGTATCTAAATATCCTTTTCATTGTTGCAACATATGATTCACTAGGATCTTCTTGAAATATATCCACAAGAAAAATTGCATGTGTGATAACTAGTCTAGTAACAATTAGATATAGCAATCCACTAATCATTGATCTATACTTGCTCTAATTAGCCTTAGGAGATTCATCATTTTTTCTTTGCTTGCAACCAGTAACCATAGGAGTACATACTAGTTTAGAATCTTTCATTCCAAACTTCTTCAACACTTCTTTGAAATACTTTTATTATGAGATGAAAATGCAAATATCTATTTGATTGATTTGTAGCCCAAGGAAGAAATTCATCTCCCAAAACATAGACATCTCAAACTCATTTTTCATCTCTTCTACAAACTTCTTATACATAGCTTCATTTCCTCCAAAAATTATGTCATTAACATATACAACCACAATCAAAATTCGATATTTTTCAACTTCAAAGTAAATATTGCTATCTATAGTAACTTTATTGAATCCTTGTATCAAATACCTATCCAACCTTGCATCCAAGCTCTAGGAGCTTGCTTCAGTCTATATAATGTCTGTTTTAATCTACAAACCATATCTGGTTTTTTTGATAACTAAAATCCTTATGATATTGCTATCAGGATTCAACCGTGTAGTTTTGAGTCCAACTCATTGACCCATGTTTCATGAGTAGTGGTTCAACAAGAACCCATCTCTCATGATATCGAATGGTCCACTTCATTGCACTAGGTGATGCTCGCAGGTGAAGCGAAGCTGTCTCAGTCACCATCCAAAGACGCCCACAGCCCGCGCTTGACGCGGAGGTTTCTCATTTTGGTTCTTTAGTAGTGGTGTTGTGAAAAATTATTCATCAGAGTTTATTTCCTGGGAGGTATTTTTTCTGAATAATTATGGTGCTGTCGGATCAACCGCATAGCTAGTCAAACTTTGACTCGTAGTTTTGGGTCAATGAGTTTGACTCGAAACACACGGTTGAATCCTGATAGCAATATCATAATTTGACACCTGTGGAAAAATACCTCCTACTTATCAATTGATGAGCTAAAGGGGCTCTATTATGAATGGTTCATAAGGCACAACACTTGCTGAAGGTTTTGCAAATGGGGTAACAACTCAAGCGGGCTTAACCTTGGAGAAAACTCCCTGGTTAAGCGCGCTTGAGCTGGAGCAGTACTGGGATGGGTGACCTCCCGGGACGGACCAGTGCTTCACCTCTGTGAGCATCACCTAGATGCATCATGAGTTGCTAAGTCAATGAGGACCACTTCGATATCATGAGAGATGGGTTCTTGTTGAACCACTACTCATGAAACATGGGTCAATGAGTTTGACTCAAAACTACACTGTTGAATCCTGATAGCAATATCATAATTTGACACGCTGTGGAAAAATACCTCCTACTTATCAACTAAAATCCTTTTCCTAGTTCCATGTATACTTCTCCCAACTCTGCATTCAAGAAATAAAACTTCAATGTTCATTTCATAAACTTTGAAATCCTTATGTGCCAAAAAATCCAAAAACATCCTAATAGCCTCCATTCTAGCCACCAAAGAAAATTTCTCCTCAAAATATATTCCTTCAACTTGTGAGTACCCTTTACACACAAGTTTTACCTTGTTTCTTAACACTTCCCCATTCTCATTTAGCTTTTTTATGAACACTCATTTATTTCCAATTGTATTTTTGCTTGTACGTCTTGGGAAAAGTTCCCAATTTTGATTCTTCTCAATCTCTAGTAGTTCTTATTTCATAGTCTTTATCCAATGTTCATCTTTGCATGCCTCAATTACTTTTTCAGGTTCAAATTTAGAAAGTAAACACAAATTTACCTCTTCTTCAATAGATTTCCTTCTTTTCAATACACCTTTTATTTTGTGTCCAACAATCTATTCTTTGGAATGATTCTTCTTCACATACTTAGGGTTTCTAGAGGTCATTTTCGAAGCTTCTTCCTCCTCAATTTGTACTTAATTTTTTTTATATTTTTCCTCTTCTCTTCAATTAGGCCCATCTAATTCATATCCATCTATCCCCATAATTCTTTTTAAAAATATTCATCAACTTTGACACTTGCACTCTTAATAATATTTATCAATCTCTTACTGTAGCATTTGTAGGCTTTTTTCTAGTAGAGTATCCAACGAAGATACCTTCACAAAACCTGAGCAACATGTGGTCATAGTAATGTATTTTGGTTTAGAAGTTGACAAATACATTTCAAGTCTTGTTTCTTGTTGTTCCAAGCCACTAATCTTACGGCCAATAAAAATGCTCTTCCAGAACTGCTCTTTCTATCATCAATACACCCTACCCAATCAGCACTAGTATAGGCAAGCAAAGTAAAATCATCATTTCTAGGATACCACAAGCCATAATCAATAGTACCATTGATATATCTAAAGATCCTTTTGACTACATCAAGATGAGACTGCTCAGGAGAGGACTAAAATCTTGCCACCAAGCATACAAAATACATGATGTTAGGCCTTAAGGTAGTCAAGTAAAAAAGACTACCTAGCCTAGACCTGAACAAGGTGTGGTCTACATTAGGTCAATCAACATCTTGGCCTAATTTTCAACCAATTTCCATGGGAGTTCCAATTGGTCTACTTTCATCCATTGGAAATCTTTTGAGAATCTCTTTTCCCCTTCTCAAGTTGAGAGATGAAGATACCCTTCTCAAGTTGAGAGAGGTATGAAACCCAAGAAAGAAGGATAGTTCTCCAAGCATGGACATTTCAAACTCATCTTTCATAATGTTAGGAAAAGAAAAAAAGATATTATCATCATTGCTCCCAGAAATAATGTCATCTACATAGATGACAACAACCAATATATTGTCACCTTTTTTCATGAAATACAAATTTCTATCAACACCTCCTTTTGTGAATCCTTGTCCTTGACAATGTTTATCCAGCCTAGAGTACCATGCTCTAGGGGCTTGTTTCAAGTCATACAATTCCTTTTTTAGTTTATAGACATGATCTTCTTTACCCACACACTAAAATCCTTTAGGTTGTTCCATATAAATTTATTCCTCAAGGTTACCATTTAGAAAGGAAGATTTAACATCCATTTGAAATACTTTGAAATTTTTATAAATAAAAAGAGCTAGAAACATGCTTATGGAGCTTCAAGCCTAGCTATAGGGGTGAATGTTTCATCAAAATCAATACCCTCAACCTGAGAGTATCTGTTTTGGACAATTCTTTCCTTATTCCTAACTACATTTTCCTTGTCATCAAGTTTATTCCTAAAGACCCATTTTTATCCAATAACATTCTTGTCCTTGGGTCTAGGAACAAGTTTCCATGTTCTATTTTTTTCTATCTAACCTAACTCCTCTTCCATTTCCTTAATTCAAATTCATCTTTACTATAAGCCTCTATATAGGTTTTAGGTTCTAATTTTGAAATCAAACATATATGTACATGATCAGTTGCACTAGCAAGCTTTCTTCTAGTTTGAATGCCAGTTGTTCTATCCCAAATAATTTATTCTTAAGGATGATTCCTTTGTACTATATTTGAAGGGGTTTTAGTTGTTAATTCCATAGGATTTTCAGGAGTATCTTCTATTTCTTTAGCTTTCACCTTTGTTTCTAGTACATGAATTTCTTCTTCATCATCTTCTTTTTGCTATTCGCATGGCTGCAACATCTCTTCAACTTTCACATAGTGCTTTCAACCACTCTTTTGAGTCTTTTATTAAAGCATTTATAAGCTTTACTGTGAGTAGAGTAGCCTAAGAAAATACCTTCATCACCTCAAGACTCAAAATTACCTATAATTTCATCGTCTCTTTTTATAAAACATTTAATAACACAAATTCTCAAATACCCAACATTTTTTGATTTACCATACCACAATCCATATGGAGTATACTTAATTTTTACCCTTAATTGCACCCCATTTAATGTATATACTATCGTATGGAATGCTTAGTTCTAGTAAATTTTAGGTAGATTTATATCTTGGAGCATTGTTCTTGCCATCTCTTTAATTGTTCTATTTTTC
Source organism: Sequoia sempervirens (assembly GCA_007258455.2). Classification (NCBI taxonomy): domain Eukaryota; kingdom Viridiplantae; phylum Streptophyta; class Pinopsida; order Cupressales; family Cupressaceae; genus Sequoia; species Sequoia sempervirens. The sequence goes on along the minus strand of VDFB02177600.1, from coordinate 26,326 downwards.
CTCTCAATAACCCCATTTTGTTGTGGTGTCCTAGAGGCTAAATTTTTCCTCTTAATGCCATGATCTTCATAGTAGTCCACAAATTATTTTGAAGTGTACTCTCCATCTTTATCTAATCTCAGGCACTTGGTATTTAAATCTTATTCTCTTTCAACCATCTTTCTAAAAATATTGAATCTGTCAAATGCACCTGACTTATGCTTCCAAAATGTCACCCAAGTCATTCTAGTATAATCGTCAATAAAGAGCATAAAATATCTTTCACCATTCAGTAACTTCATCCTTGTAGGACCACATAAATCAGAATGAGCAAGTTGTAAGGGTCTAGTAGAGGAACACTCTTTGGATTTAAAACTTACTTTTGTTTGCTCACCTAGTTGGCATTCCTTGTAAGTATTGTTGATAGGCTTAGAGATGATTGGCATATTCCTTACATTTTGATTTTTGTTGATCTTGACAAGATTTTCAAATTTAATATTCCCAAGCCTCCTATACCATTGTTTACTCTCTTCAACCTAAACCATAAAAAAACCATTTCCATCTTTACTCTTGTTTGCAGTCTCATGAAGATTATAAATGTTACCTTTTATCCTAAAGCCTACTGCAACTATTTTTCCTAATTTCTTACTTATTTCATAACCTTGAGTAGTAAACATAACATTAAATCCATTTTCACAACTTTTACTTATGCTTAGAAAATTGTGTGTTAAATCTTCTACATAGTATACATCATGTAAAGAAGTATCATCATCTAGAAGAATGGTAGCTTTTCCTTTGATCAGAATACAAAAATATTCCCAAACTTGACTAAACCACCAATATAATCTTCAAATTTGACAAACTTGCTCCTATCACCAATCATGTGGTGAAAGCACCCATTGTCTAGAACGCACAATTATTTCTTCTTGACATGTAGGGTTCTTTGAACAAGCATAGATTCAACCTTTTTTTCAACCCTCTTTGATCTCCAAACTATTTTTTTTATCAGCATTAGAAGATGTTTTGAGATTAATGTTGGTTTTGTTTTATTGCATTTCAAAGTTACATCTACAAAACCTAGTTATATATCCAAGGCTTCCATAGTTAAAACCATTCAAATTATTCAAGAAATTAAAAAATATTTCCATTCACAAAGCTTGGTCTCCTTCAAGACATAATCCTACATTCACTTGCCTTATGCCCATATTGGTTACAATAGAAGCAATAGCCAAAGAAATGTATATTACATTTAAATGGAATATTCCTTTTTCCAATTGATGGTTTTATGAGCTTTTCATTTGTGACATCAACATGTTGAGGTTCATTGGAATGTGAGCATTGCAATTCTACAAACCCTAGACCAGTCTTATCCTTGTGGTCTTTGCGTTTTTCCAAGAGGTCTCCTAACTTGTCACTGCTATCACACATCTCAATTTTTTTCTCAAGGTGACAACTTCTGCCCTTAATGGGAAACACTCCTTTTCTTTGGTGTCTAATTGTTATGTAATTTTTTCCCCGTGGAAGAAAAAAAAGGAATAAAAGTAAAATGGAACTAATATAATAGTTTAAGAAATATATGTGATAAAATAATTATTAGATTTTTTACGAGATGTTGTAATGTAACTATTTTTTAAAGGGTGTGTTGGTTGGAACTACCCTTTGTGTTGTATAAAACTAATGAAAACTAAATAATTTTGGGACACTCATAGAAAATTGGGGGAAAAAAAGAGGAAATTGTTGGAAAGATTGTTGAGAGTGAGATTTTGGGTGAGTAGGTTGTGGGCATTGGAGGAGGGGGCACACAGAGTGTGTCCAACTCGGGTATAGAGTGCACCCGGGATTGTCCTGGCTAGGGCTATTGTGCATGTTGAGTACTTGTACTTTGGAGCATGTCGTGTAGATGCTTGAGAATCATCTTGTTTGGTTCTGAATAAGAACCTGTTCCTCCTCGATTGCTCACAAATGAAAGAGACACTAAATCCAAATCAACTCCAGGCAATCAATTGGACAATCTAGACATTTGAAAAAAGATAAGTATTTATTAATGCAAGAAATGAACATTATTTTAAATCTTTTGTATTTACTATGCAATGAAGTGAAATTAATTGATTATTCTCCACATAATCCATTCTAAATGAATGCAAATTATTGATTTATTCATAATATTCAATTTTATTTTAAAACTGTTGAATTTGGGAACTAAATTTTATATTAAGTTTTCACATAAAAAATTATTGGGAATTAATTAGGTTACAATTGGTATGAGAGCTTGTATAGATCCTAATAGTAATATTATTAAGTTGCATTTATTTTCTACAAAAATATATATATTAAATTAAACATTATAATAATTTAAATTAATTCTTAATGGTTTATTTATACATCAATTGAAATCTTGGCTATTTCTTTTTCTCAAAGGTTAAATGGGAAAAATGGAATAACTTCGGGAGATAAACCAATTTTAGGGTTCCCATAAAATATCCACCTTTCACTTAATGGTTAAAAAAATTTCACCCCTTTGATTATTCAATTATCAATAGAAATCAATTTAAATTTAACATTTACTCTATAGGAGTAAAAAAAATTTAACTCCCTCAAAAATCTAAAAATAAAAAATAAATAAGAAACAAAAATTTATATTAAGTTTTCTTTGAATTTCAAAGCCTTCACTTGAAATTGTTTACCATTGCTTCAATTAATTCTATTCCATGGTAGAAATTTTTTGATTGAGGAACAAACAGGTTTTATAGGGACCAAAAACCACGAAGTTTACAAAATAAAGAAAGCATCATAAAAGACACCAAAGTGAGACAGGCTAAAAGAATAACAATAGTAAAAGACTACAGCCACTAAAAAGGTCAGCGAAGGCTACAAAACAAAAGCTAGCAGCAACTAAATTTGTGTCTTTAATAAATTAACAGTCTCAGCTTCCAACTCGTTCATATCCTGAACCCCCTCTTTAATATCTAGACCATCTGTGTAGTGGGAGGCGCTTTCCTTTTCAAATTGACAAGTGTTGAAGTTCTCATTTCCTCTAAAATCTATAAGCATTCGGTGGAAAGCTGTAATACCTTTTACTTGCAATAAACGACACATTTTAACATTTTTTCAATTGAACGTGCATTTTAGGGTAGTGTAGATTGATGCTTTTTTCTAAAAAGACTAAACTAAAAGTGTGATATTGGAAATAACCTATTAGCTTATTTTCTAAGGACAAAGGTGTTTCTTAAAGCAAGACCATACAGTGCTCATTGTAGGTTCCCGTGTGTAAATTATATCACCAATTTTATAGTGCTTGATCTCCTTGCGCAACGACATAACCTGACTGTCATTGCAAACAGGAGAAAATATTGGAAATTTTCTTATTAGAATTATAGTGTCTTTATATCACTAAGCTGACAATAGTATGAATAGTTATATTGTAAATGAATATTTAAGCCAAGCGACATGTATGATAGGTCCAGTACCTACAAGGATATTGTTGATAATGATGACAACTAAGTATATAAAACGTCATCCTTGTTGGGAGGCATCAACCTTGAAGTGCAGTTAGAAGACAATATCCTAGATGATCTTGATAAATTTCCACAGAATGGTCTCATAGAATCAAGAATGATCCATCCAAGGCTGATTTTTATAAGATCCCCTATCAATTGTTTTTTCAAATTTTGCACTTCCTTTCCAATAGGCATCTTGTCAAACAGTTCATTAGTAGGGTTTTGAATGGTTTCTTGTTTGATTTTCTTGAGTCATTCAATTCCCACATCCAAGTACATCCTTTTCATTAATGTTTGCATTGAAATATTGATAGACAATTCAACAAACAGTTGGCAATTATTCAGTTTATTGTGGAAATTCACAGTAGGGAATACACAGACTGCTGATTTGATATCCACAGTACAGAATAAATAATTCAAAATTGTTTGCTGACCTTTAAGCACAATAGTTGGATATATTTTTTTTCAATGTCTGTAACAACAATCTCATCAGCTACAAACAACAAATATTTTCTTCAGAGATGCTAACCATGCCTTATAGCCATGCCAAGAAGATGTTATTGTTGCCAGGTGATAGGCTACAACCAGCTCCTTGGCTACTCCATAACCCACTTATAATTTCTTAAGTATTGGTCTTTGATCTTGATCTTGATCTTTCTCTATTTCAAACAGTATGAGTTCTCTTCTACAAGCAATTGGGATTTAATTAATATTTTTTTCAATCATTTTGGAGGGTCTCTAATATTAGAGTGGGTTAGAAGGGAAATCATAAGTGCATTCTATTGGACTTATATAGTATACATCCAACATACTAGTACTTCTTCTTCTAGAGTATTGAATCCAAAGGTGAATCAATAGGAATATTTTTTCCAAATTTATGAAAGAAATATTACCCTTTCAATCTATCTTTAAAAGAAAATTACTCTTATTCACTTATAATTCCCCTTGACCAAAGATAGGTCGGATTTCATCATCTCAGGATCCTATAATATCTTAGGTAAAGTTTTTCATATGTAATGAGATTTTAGAGAACATAACATGTCTAATAATTTTCAAAGGAAAAATATTTTGAAGGAAACATCATTTTTATGAATATCTAAGAATAATTTTCAGACTAAAGATTATGAAATAATATTCATTGAGTTGTGAATTAGTAAATCCACCTTTTAGCTTTGCTTTGAACATTATATGATTCTTGAAGTTGTTCATTTTCTCAAACAAGTAGCATACCTACCTAATCAATTATGATCTTGTATATCAATAAGTGGATGAAAATGTTGTATAACTTGATTTTGTATTTGAAACTTTGAAAATTTTATTTTATACATAATTGTCCAACAGTCAAGGTACTTAGACTTTTGGTCCTTTTTTGTGGCACTAACCACATGCCATTTTTTTAAAGTTAGCATCCACCACAGTAGTTAATAATGGTTTTCATAAACCATATGGACTATGTAGATCATGAAGTCTCTAGAAGAAATAAGGTTCCAACTTATTATCTTGCTTACGTACAAATTTACCCCATCTTAGTGATGATGAAAATGATTTATTTATTTATTTGGATTAGTATTAAATGGATATTCTTTGGAACTTGCATTATGACAATTTGATCATATTCCCCTTGAGAGTAATTTTGATAGATATATTGTCAAAAGCTTAAATGATTAAAATTCTCAAAATAGGTTATGTTACAACAATTCAAAGTATGATACTGAGAGCATCATAATTTCAAAAAAAATAAAAATGAAATTACCCTTTACTTCCTTATAAGAATGACCTTGATGATTCACTCATGTAAGTCTAATAGTTTAATAATTCATGAAGCTCTAGACCAATTAATACATCACAAACACTTCAGAAGTATTGAATTCAAATTCATTCCTATTTCTAGTCTTTGAAGTTGTCTTTGAAATAGTATTTGTAATGGTGAGGTTCATCTACCCATACTAATTTTCATTTGGTTAAGAATGTATTTGAGAAAGTGATTTTACTATGCCTATTATTTCTATCAAAAAGTGACACCTATATTTATCACTTAAGTCTAATATAGTTTACATTGTGGGCCCATAACCCACAAGTCCTTAGATTCATGTTTTAAATTTAGAGAAATAGTAATATGTTTAGAATAAATTGTTGAGAATAAAATATTTATAGGATATAAAATCATAGGTGAAAGTTATTTCTACATCTGGAACCTTGTTGTTTAAATACATTGGTTGGAATGAAATAATATTTTATCAATTGCACAATAACATAAATTTTCTTATGATTAAACATGGGGACATGTTGAAGTTTTACAAGGGGAGAGATAATCCTAATATATTTTTATATATTGAATATATAATTGTAGAGTAATGAATAATATTTAAGAAAACTCTTTTAAAAAGATTCATGATTATAAGAGGCAACCTTTGAAAAATGGATAATTACTAAGCCACCTTATTATGATAGGGCACACTATGTATGTTAGACATATTTCTTGGCCTCAAATAAACCATGATATATGGTTTGGGTGATTGCTTATGATTGGTTTCAGATATGCAATAAAATACAATGTAAGGCATAAATAAATCAAAGATAGAGATTGCCAAACAAGCATGTGATTTCTCATATGTAGGGGTATAATTTATATATTTTATAAGAGAAATTTATGAATAAATTTGCATAAAAAACATTGACAAAAATATTTTCATTCACAAAGCTTGGTCTCCTTCTAGACATAACTGTGTATTCAGTTGCCTTACGCCAGTATTGGTTGCAATAGAAGCAATAGCCAAAGAAATGTAGATTACATCTAAATGGAATATTTCTTTTTTCAATTGATGGTTTCATGAGCTTTTCATTTGTGACATCAACATGTTGAGGTTTATTGGAATGTGAGCATTGGAATTATACAAACCCTGGACTAGTCTTATCCTTGTAGTCTTTTTGTTTACCCAAGAGGTCTACTAACTTGACATTGCTATAACACATGTCAATTTTCTTCTCAAGGTTACAAATTTTTCCCCTAATGGGAAACACTCATTTTCTTTTGTGTCTAATGATATTCTTGTAACTTATATAACTCTCTTTTTCTCTTGAAGTTGAAGTTTCAAATCTACAATCTATTTTTCAAACTCATCAACTTTGTTGATAAAATTTTCAATGTCTTTTTAGGTCTAATTTTTTCTGTACTACAACCTCCTTTTTGAGTTTCTTTTAATTTCACCAAGGGAACATCTTAATTCACCTTCTAGACCAACCTCTTCTTCATCATGATCAAATTAACGTCCATTCTTTTCTTTCTAATTCTGATTTGGACTAATGATATTCATAAACAAGGTTTCTCATCCTTCTTCAATATATCTCTCTAAGAAACTATTTGTTACATCATCATCTTTAATGAACATAATTTTCTTCTTTTTTATAAACAATTTTATTTTTAAAGTTATATTGTTTCTTCTTTCCTATCTCCAATCTTTTCAATTCTTCATCACTTTTAGGGATCTTTTATTAGCATTGAGCACGCCCCATATTAACATGTATAGTAGTTAATAATGGTATTGATAAACCATATGGACTATGTAGATCATGAGGTCTCTAGAAGAAACAAGGTTCCAACTTATTATCTTGCTTATGTACAAATTTGCCCCATCTTAGTGATGATGAAAATGATTTTTTTTTTTTTGGATTAATATTAAATGGATATTCTTTGGCACTTGCATTATGGCAGTTTGATCATATTCCCCTTGAGCGAAATTTTGATAAATATGTTGTCAAAAGCTTAAATGATTGAAATTATCAAAGTAGGTTATGTTACAACAATTCAAAATATGATACTAGAGCATCATAATTTCAAAAAAAAAAAAGTGAGCTTATCCTTTACTTATAAGAATGACCTTGATGATTCACTCATGTAAGTCTAATAGTTTAATAATTCATGAAGCTCTAGACCAATTAATACACCACAAACATTTCAGAAGTATTGAATTCAAATTCATTCCTATTTCTAGTCTTTGAATTTGTCTTTAAAATAGTATTTGTAATGGTGAGGTTCATCTACCCATACTAATTTTCATTTGGTTAAGAATGTATTTGAGAAAGTGATTTTACTATGCTTATTATTTCTATCAAAAAGTGACACCTATATTTATCACTTAGGTCTAATATAGTTTACATTGTGGGCCCATAACCCACAGGTCCTTAGATTCATGTTTTAAATTTAGAGAAATGGTAATATTTCTAGAATAAATTGTTGAGAATACCATATTTATAGGATATAAAATCATAGGTGAAAGTTATTTCTACATCTTGAACCTTGTTGTTTAAATACATTGGTTGGAATGAAATAATATTTTATTAATTGCACAATAACATAAATTTTCTTATGATTAAACATTGGGACATGTTAAAGTTTCACAAGGGGAGAGATAACCCTAATTTATTTTTATATATTGAATACATAATTATAGAGTAATGAAGAATATTTAAGAAAACTCTTTTAAAAAGATTCATGATTATAAGAGACAACCTTTGTAAAAATGGATAATTACTAAGCCACCTTATTATGCTAGGGCACACTATGTATGTTAGACATATTTCTTGGCCTCAAATAAACCACGATATATGGTTTCGGTGATTGCTTATGATTGGTTTCAGATATGCAATAAAATACAATGTAGGGCATAAATAAATCAAAGAAAGAGATTGTCGAACAAGCATGTGATTTTTTCATATATAGGGGCATAATTTATATATTTTATAGGAGAAATTTATGAATAAATGTGCATAAAAAACATTGAAAAAAATATTTTCACTCACAAAGCTTGGTCTCCTTCTAGAAATAACCCTACATTCACTTGCCTTATGCCCGTATTGGTTGCAATAGAAGCAATAGCCAAAGAAATGTAGATTACATCTAAATGGAATATTTCTTTTTTCAATTGATGGTTTTATGAGCCTTTCATTTGTGACATCAACATGTTGAGGTTTTTATTAGAATGTGAGCATTGAACAACTATACAAACTCTGCCAGTCTTATCCTTGTGGTTTTTTGTTTTACCCAAGAGGTTCCATTGACTTGTCAATCATATCATGTCAAATTTTTTCTCAAGGTTGCTTAAACTTCTACCCCTAATAGGAAACACCTTTGGTGTATAATTTTGTAACTTTATAACCTCCTTTTCTCTTCAAGAAGTTTCAGATCTGTTTATCTTGTTTTCAAACCCATTAACTTTGTTGATAAAATTTTCGTCTTTTTAGGTCTCATTTTTTTTGTACTACGGCCTCCTTTTTGAGTTTTTTTTAATTTCACCAAGGGGACATCTTAGTTCACCTTCTAAACCAACCTCTTCTTCATCATGATCAAATTTATTTTCATTCTTTTCTTTCTTATTCTAATTTGGACTAATGGTAGTCATAAACAAGGTTTCCCATTCTTCTTCAATAGATCTCTCTAAGAAACTATTTGTTACATCAGCATCTTTAATGAACATAATTTTCTTCTTTTTATAAACAATTTTTTATTTTTAAAGTTATATTGTTTCTTCTTTCCCTATCTCTTATTGCATTGAGTAGCATAATGCCCCATATTACCACAATTGAAACACTTGAATGGAAGCTTTCCATTATACCTGCCTGACCCTCTTTTCAATCTGCTTACAAGGATGGATTCATTTTCATCCAATTTTTTTGAATCAAAATTTATTTCATCGTCCTTTTTCACAAACTTAGAGGAAGCTTCTTTGCTAGTGGAATTATCATTATAGATTCTTGTCTCATAGGTAGTAAAGGTGCCATGAAGTTTATCTAAAGTAAGTTTCTTTATATCTCTCTCTTCTATAGCAAAAACTTTAGAATCATACTTAGGTGTCAGTGATCTTAGCACTTTCTTAACAAAAGATTTTTCTTCTAGATTCTCACCAAGACAATGAATTGAATTGACTATTTCTTGAACTCTTAGAAGGTAATCAAAAACCTTCTCTTCCTCATTTATCTTTAGGCCTTCAAATTTATCTCTAAAGTTTTGTAACTTAGCCTCTTTAACATTTACATCACCCTCATAGAGACTATATATTTTATCCCAAACAACCTTTACAATTTTACAATACATAATCTTGAAAAGTACATCATTAGTCAGTCCACAACAAATAGCATTTGTGGCCCTAGAATTACACTCATAGGCCTTTTTCTCATCTATAGTGGAAGGTGCTTTTGTGGTAGTATACTTAATATCAACTACTTCCCAAACATCATAACCTTGGGAATATAAATAATGCTCCATTCTATATTTCCAAAAAGCAAAGCTAGAACCATCAAATAATGGTGCTTTGGAAGTACAATAAATTTCTTGATTTTCCATGACAAGTACTCCACTACTAGGAACCCTCTAAGTTTTCTAAACATTTTGCAAGGGTATGGCTCTGATACCACTTGTTGGAGTACATAAACACTAAGAGGGGGGTGAATAAGTGTTTCTATAATAAATTCAATTTATTTTTTTCTCATAAACTTATGCACATATTTTCTTTGTGATAACTCGGAAGTTCAAATGCTAAAAGTAACCCAATGAGATAGGAAATAATAAATGCTTGTCAACACAGAAATTCAAATGTTGAAAGGTACACAAGACTAAATGTTTGGACATGAAGACAAAATGGATCACAAATAATGAGAAACCATAACATAGTGATTTATGAGTGGAAAACCCTTTACAAGGAGAAAAAAACACTCTGAAAGTTCATTTTATTAGACCTCACTAGAAAAATAATAATCCCATTGATTACAACCTCACTGGCATAACAATGTCTCACTAACATAACAATGTCTCACTGACATTTGTAGAGAATCAAGATAAAGAATAAAAGACAAAGGATCTCTCTGTTTCACTGTAATTCATGACTAATTTTTTTATTAATGAAGTTTATGTACTATAGGTTTCATTGAATTTGAAACCTTAAAAACACAAAAAAATATTATTTCATTTTCACACTGTATTTTTGTATACATTATTTTAAAACACAAGACTTAGTTTACAATACAACTGCAAACAAGTTTTTCTAGGACTCATTTCATGGTAATAGGGTTTCGAGAGAAATCACTTTATAAATACACAATAATCATACAACCAAATCAAATGAATTTGTAAACTTAAACATTCAACTATCTCAATCAATATGTTGTGTGTAAGAAACATATATATCAAATTGCTATCAATAGCTTGGTTAATTTCATAAAAGCCATAACTCTGTCAAAGACAGTATGTAACTAAATGAAGAGCCCGAAACTTACAGATCATAACTATAGAATCACTGAATCCTTCAAAAATTGTACATAACTACCACTGTCTAAGATCATATCGATGAAACTTTGGGATTTTGTTGTTTTCAAAGCTTTGATACATGTCATTCCATATAATAAGCTTTGAAACCCTACTTTTCTATTCTAGAAAATAAGTTGAAACCTTTGTAGCATTGAAGCATAAAATTTTTACTTGTTGGGTCAATAAACCCTAGAAAGGGTCGATGAAACAATGACTTTAACACCCTTTAAACCCCTCCATAAAGCACTCTTGACTAACTAGAGCAAGTCAACCTCCAATTAAAAGAAAAATAAATCTATTTCAATCCTTTAAGAAACACATAGGATTTTTGAACAATTTTATATAAAATGAAGAACCTTTGACAAATTTCAAAGGCCTTGAAGACATCTGAATGTCCAATGATCTTAGCTAGCCACCATGTATTTGATAGTTTGATATTTTGATTCTTTCTAAACCTTTAGACCTTGATCCTTTTGAACCTTTAAACCTTGATGCTTTATGATTTATAACACCAAATTACCTATTAACCAATACCAATGTAAAGTTTATAAATAAATGTCTTCCATGAAGAACATCAAAAGCACAATTTAAATGATAACATTATTCCCATACCAAGCCTTCAATGATATCAACCATGAAGAACGCCTTTAGATATGTGTATCATGTCAAATCCAAACCAAGACAAGTAAAGCAATGATTAAGGTATTACTGACATCAACAAAAATGCCAAAGTTAACATAATGATCATCATAATCTTGTTCATCCTTGGTCTCTCTCCCAAGCTTCCCAGTAGCAACCACCCAAAAAAATCCTTGCAAAACTCCTCATTTTATCTTGGCATAAGTTAACCCCTTCTACTATTGTTCTTTATCTAGAGAAAGAAGAAAATTGTTGATAGCATAAATTATTTTAACTAGCTTCTTGAATATTACAGATGGCTGGTAACATTTCATAGGTAACTAAAATTCATCTGCATCTGATGTGAAACAACACCATTCCTTCCTTAATTTTCAATTACATAACAACAAAAATTCATAATCACATCAAAGCTTGGATTTTGTTTTTCAAATTCCAAAACTCACATCATAAATGTTTGGATTCCACAATACAGATTTAGAAACAATTACAATCAAACTCTTTTCAAATCTCTTCCCTCTATATACTTTCATACCTTCTCTGCAATCCTTACTTGGCCAATCCTCTTAGGTTATCATCCTTCCCATTCTCTCATTGTGCATTCACTTTGCACCTATTGTGCCTTAAGTTTTGAATCAAGTTTCCTTACCTCTCATAATTGATTCCTCCTTTAGCATATCGACCTATTGTCTTGGTGTTGAACACCCTTTCCCCCTCTTTACTAGTTGTACATCAATCTCTATTCACTCCACCCCTCCCAGACTCTTCTTCGATGCTCTATTTCTTTTCCTTGGTCAATTCTACTCTCACAATCAGTCTTTCTCTACTTTTCTTGTCTCTAAATAATAAATCTTCTACTATGCCCCTTCATCTTAGACTTGTGTTTTATTAAAATACTATCTTGTAGACTTCCATTGCGACCTTGGTTGGCTATCCCTTGTGGCGCCCTATTTCTTTTATTCAACATTTGATAATTTTTAAAAGGTTCAATTCCATTTAACTTATTATTCTCCAAGAGATATTATTTGGCTTTGTGGGGCTAATTAGACACAAACAGAAATGAGTAACAAAAGAGGGATTCTTTGCAATAGTAATTAGAGTTGCATTTATCATTTGAAAAAAAATATATAAAACAAAATTGAACTTTGAACATCCCCTTGAAACAGCCAATAAGCCTTGCTTTGTTGTAGCTCCTTAACCATAAGGATGTACTGAAACACCCACTCTCTCCAAATCCTCGCATGTCGAGGGAAACCAATTAAAAGTTCTCAGCCCTGTATACACAATCCACCCCCATAAGCACTACAATTGGTGGCAATGCCAAAAGCAAGTAACAATTTTAACACTTTGGAATGGTTACATAACTCAAGTTTGAGATGTCACACCAATAGAATTGAAGTAGATTGAATACAAGTGCAATTTCATTCATCAAAAGTGTAATTTTAAAAGGTTTGGGCACTACAAACCAAAAAACAAAACCAAAATTGTCGAAAAACAAAAGAACAATATTTTTGGGTGGTGTTAATTGCCCGTTCACCTATGTGCTCTTGTTCCACCATCAAAAACTATATCTCTGATAGGAGGACCACCCATGAAAGGTTGAATTTTTGGTGGCACTAGAAACCCTCTAGGGGTGCACCTGGACCCAAAAGAACCATTTACCCCCAATTTTGTTCACCTAAAGTGGCTCAATCATTTGAATTCGTAATGGACAAAACTACAAATACCAAACCTCCAAAAAGAAACAATCAAGAATGCTAAATTTACTCTAATAAAACCCACTTAAAAATAATTTAGAAAAAAAAATCCTTGCTCAAGAACACATCTCTGAAGCTCAGTCCATAAAACATGATAAAACAAAGAATGCAACTTTAACAACCCAACTTAAAAAAAAAACTAAAATCAAACATAGGACTTGAAAAGGGGTTTTAACTTTCTTAATTGAGAAGTATAGACTGCACAACAATGTCAAAGCACATATACACATTGAGTATCAACCAAAAAGTGTTATATAAAAAAATAAGGAGCCTAAGCTAGTTGAGCTCGATAGTTTTGAGCTTAAGTCCAACAATCTTAATAAGTCATGAAGCAACAATTATCGAAGCAGGACTGTCCACATAGGGAAAACCATGTGTGTTGGCCAACTCCACACCTGCAGTCACATTAATAAACCACGACACTTTTTTTTATTGTCTCTTTCAACGGATCATAGAATTCCTTTACAACTAATTCAATAGACCCCATTTTTTCTCTTCCTCTGTGTATGTAGCCCATCTACCTTCCTTGGTTCCTTTCTTTGCCTTTCGTTCAACACACAAAAAATATCAACCATAAATATGAGCTTTTGTTTCACCGTTTATTTCTCCACTTGGTAGCTTGCTAATTATGGAGCTTTTAGGGCTCACCAGATCTCCATAAGAGTTTCCTAGATATATCTCATCATACACATCAAACACATAGGAAAACCATATTTTTCTTTTGACGATATATTATTCTTATTCTTATTATTTTAACTTTCTATTTTACAATTGTTGCCCAATATTTAGATGCATGTAGCTTTCCTAAGCGTATATGCATACATACACATGGTATGTTCAAATTACCATGGCACATAAACACTAAAATATTTACTAAGGTTGCCATGTGATATTCCCTTAATTTTTTTAAACAAACAAACCCATATATATACCTAAAAAAAATTCTTATCAATATATTAAAATTTAAAAATCTAAATATGATGGTCAAAATGATGACTTACCATTAAAATATCCGATGGACTAGAATATCCTCACTTGAATATTATAGCTAATACAAACAAATCTTTTGGAAAAAATTTGGGCAACAATATCCTTTAATAATGTGTGGAAGCTACTAACTACTAAGGGATATACGTTGTCAAATTCATCTTTGTTTTTCATTATGTCTTAGCTTTAATGGGAGTCCATCCCTTAAATTGTACGTTATTCGTCCATTCCTTTAAGTGGAGTGAGAGTGAGAGGGTTTCCTTGTTGATCCTACTTTATAAATAATGTGAAGAATATTTGTTTTTCTTTTAAATTAAATTTATTTTAAGAATAAACAATTTTATTTAAATTTATAATAATTTTTTTATTTGTTAATATATATTATATTAATATATTAATTGTATTATATAATATATTAATTTTATTTTTTACATATTTTATTTCTAATAAATTATAAAAGTAGTTTTATTTTTTTATTTACTTCTTTATAAATTTGAAGTTTCTTATTTATTACTATTTTTCTTAAATTATTATTTTTATCAATATTTGAGTTTTAATATATTTGGACTTTACATTTAATTTAAATCAATTTTAATTTTCATCATTTTATATATATGCAAATTGTATGTTTTTGCATATTTACATTTTACTACAAAATTCGATTGAAGTTTTGTAGTTCATTTTTTATTATTTCTTATCTCATTTATAAAAACAAATATTTTAAACATTTAATCGTCAAACTATATTCTAACTTAAGACACATAACATAATTAATACACTTTCTAACTTCTAGTTTATCTGATATATTTTACAATTTGAACCAAACTTTGTAAACATTTTTAATATTATTAGCCACTAGGCTATTCTACGTGGGGGAACCCCACCGGCATTTCCCCCAGTCTGAGGCTGGCGGGAACCCCACGAATATCAGCTTAAATATCGGCACCGGGAACCCCACAAATATCGGCACAGAATCTCGGCTAATAATATCTCTCTTTACAAGTTACAAATTTGCTTGCTATGCTCCAGGATTATTTAGAAACCAACAATGATCTTAAAACATCTATCTACAATGTTCAAGCGCAATTACAGTTGGTTGACGGATAGACATCTTGCTAAGGAGGCTGCTTCGTGGAGGCTATGGAGAGTATGCTGCCCTTTGGACATTGAGCTGCTTAGACCTTCTTTTAATTGGATGTTGACCAATGGTTCAAGTTTTGTTTATCGGTGGTGTTCTAATTCTTCTTCAAAGAGAGATTCTTATTGTACTGGTTGGAGTTTTGCTGTTCTAACAACACTTTTTGCTACTGTTAAGCTGTTTTTTATTACAGCTGTAGCTGCATGCTGTACCTTATGTCATGATGGTCTAGAATTGTTTGTTGTCGCCGAGTGCCTTGTCATTCTGCTACTTCAGGTTGTTCCAATGGTACCTTTTCATGTTTCATTGATGTAATTTATTTTTTCTTTATCCAATAAAAAAGATTTTGAGTATAGAATCTCTGTTCATAATTCAATGAGTCACGTCTAATTCAAATTTTATTTAGCGCCGGTCAATGCGGTAATGAGCAAAATCTATTAGGAGTTTTAAAAATTGGCATAGATCAACGTTTTCCTGTAGAAGGTAGTTTCTGACGTTACCTGGTGGGTAGTAGCTTTACCTTATTTCCATTTTTTATAGAAACTAGTAAATAATGTAGGTAATTAAGGCCAAAGATTTGTGTTTAGTTTATTAGTTTCTACTGTAGAAAAGTTAATCGCATTACTATTTTATAGTTAACTTTTTAATTTGTTTGTTTAAAGTTTACCCTATTTTTAGTTGTATTTTAGGCAAAGATTAAATGTGTTAATTTAATATTTTATTTATTAAGTTTATTCAGATAATTTTTTTATTTAAATATGATATGATAATGAGTTGTATATTTTGAAAAATAGTCTAATGAAATTAATTGGTACACCTTACCACAGATTTCTTTGTTACGTCAGAATATGATCATCCTGTAATGTTTCATTGGTTTAACATTTTCCAATGGAAAGACGGAAACGGAAGTTAATTTGAGGAAATGAGTTAAGTTGGAATACTCAAATGTTTGCCACTTAATCACATTATTTAAAATTAGTATTAGAATTTGAATTAGCGTAAGGTTAGAGTTATTAATATCAATCTGGCTATGCCTTTTGGGATTAGTAGGTAGAAAATAGAATACAAAAAATTATAAATATACAAAAATTATTAAAAATTATTTTCTATCTTTAAAAAATTGAAAAAGATTTTTATTATTTTTAATTTAGTTTTTAATCATTTTAAAATAAAAAATCAATATAAGGAATTCTCCTAAACATTCATCAATGTAACATAATATTAAAAATTACTTAATTTTCATTTTTTAACTTCTTTTTGATAAACAATTTCTAAATAAAAATTATACATTTTTAAAATATCATATTAATATTAAAAACTAAACTATATCGATTACCTAATAAAATAATTTAACATCTTTTTAATAAACAAAATCTAATTAAAAATTATACATTTTAAAAATATAATATTAATATTAGAAACTAAACTATATCGATTACCTAATAAAATAATAAAAAATAACTTTTCAAATTTCATACATTTAAATGTAAATAGTTATCTAAATTATTATGAGTCTTGGTAAGCACGAATCCATAAATGACTGATAAAAGGGGAAATTGAGTTTTTTAAAGGATTTTTAAAATTTTTGAGTTTTGTATTTATAAATATTAGCAATGGCACCTTGGTGTGCAATGGGTACGCGGAGGAGGTGAGGAATGTCAATTATGGAAATTTTTTAAATTTGTGTATTACATGAGTTCAATTGGTTGGCCATTCATAAAATGATATTGTTGTGCAACAAAGCTCTCTAAAAATTAGTGAAAGAAAATATTTCAATCAAGAAGACAATGAAGGTCTATGAAGAGGGAGGGGGAGAGATAGGGAGAGAGATGGATGGGTAGAGAGAGTGGGACATTTCTAGAGATGGAGGGGAAGAGAGGAATATAGAGGTAGAGAGGAACATAGAGTGAGAGAGAATATAGAGGCAGGAGAATATAGAGTGAGAGAGGAAGAGAGACAAATAGATAGAGGTAGGAATATAGAATGGAAGAGGACAAGGAGACAAATAGATAGATATATAGAGAGATAGAGAGAATGGAGAGAGGGGGATGGAGGAAGGAAGAAAGAGGAAGAGATATGGAAGAGGACAGGAAGGAGAGGAAAGGAGAAAGAAAAATAGAGATGGAGAGGGAGATAGAAATAGGTGGAGATAGAGAGAGAGGGGGGGAGATAGATAAATGGGAAGAGAAAGAAATAGATATAGAGATATATGGAAAGATAAAGGGAGAGAGAGGTTGAGCTATAAAGATGGATAGGGGGATAAGGAGGGAGCAAGAGAAGGAGAGATGGGAGAGAGATAGAGAGAGGGAGGGAGAGAGAGATGGGGAAAAGGGAGATATATGTAAAAGAAAAATAAAATTGTTTTGATCCTTTAACAAAACCTTAATATTTTTGAACAACAATTTTTACATAAAATGAAGAGCTTCTAACAAAATTTCTGTTGCTTTTGAAGAGTATGTGAATGTCCAATGATTCACCCACGCACTATATATTTGGGATAGTTTGATAATTTGATGTTGATGAACCTTTATGTAAAATTTTGATGATTTTTAATCCTTAAACCTTTGATGCTTTGTGATACAAAAACACCAAATTACTCATCAACCAATACCAATGCAAGTTTCTCATCAAATAAATGTCTTCCATGAAGAACATCAAAAGAAAAATGTAAATGATAACATTATTCCAATACTAAACCATCAATGGCATGAACCATGAAGAACTCCTTTAGATATACATATCATGTGAAATTATAACCAAGAAAAGTAAAGAAATGATTAAGGTATTACTTGAATCAATGAGAAACAATGCCAAAGTTAGCAAACTACCCCTTTGGCATTGATGTCAACACTAAAACTTTTCTCCTCCATCTATGAAAATAAACTACTTGCTACATGTAAATTCACTTGAAACAACACTTTTCATGGAGAAAATGTTAACTTTTGTCAAAGAAAATATGTAATACCACTATCAAAGAAAACCAATGTAATCATCAAGGAAGCAACTATCAAAATACATGTATGTGTAACTTTCATAATATGTGTATGTGCACTAAATGTATTGCCATGTCATACTCTTCTCCTCCTTTGAAAAAAATGTCAAATGAACAAAAAAATTAGTGGTAAAGAAAAGTAATTGAAGTCATAAATAGAAATTAGCATTGAGTATCATGACTTGATAACTTCCACTACACATTCATTTGGCAAGATATCACAAGAAATCACAAACTAGAACATTGATGTCATACAATAGTTTTTCATTATTGCTATATGTATGCATCAAAAAGACACATGGTGAAAGCATCAATGATGTCATATATACATTCAAATCACTAATTCAAGTGATACTATGCATTTTAAACATCTAAAAATAAAAATATGAATGAAATGAACACAAGATGAAACATCCATGAGCCAAGGATGAGACAGCGATGAACTTGGGATAAAAAATAATCTTTGAAGCTCCACTTGAAACCTTGCATAAATTTTTTATTCTATTGAAGTGATACAAGGGAAAGAACACCAATTCTATCCCTTAAGATTTCAAAAAATTCCTTTGTTAATGGCTTTGTAAAGATATTAGCTACGTGATCACATGATGCAATATAATCTAAAACAACTTCATTCACTAGAACCTTTTCCCTCAAGAAATGATATTAGATATCTATATGTTTAGTTCTTGATTGAATAATAGGATTTTTGGAGATATTGATTGTACTAGTGTTATCACAAAGAATGGGAATAGATTTAGATGCTTCTACTTTGATATATTTGAAAGTTTGAATCATCCACAAAACTTGAGCAACATGTGGTAGTAGTAATGTATTTTGCTTCAACAGTTGACAAAGACACCGAGTCTTGTTTCCTGTTGTGCCAAGCCACTAATCTTTCACCCAAGAAAAAATGATCCTCCAGAAGTGCTCTTTCTATCATCAATACACCCTACCCAATCAACATTATTATAGGAAAGCAAAGTAAAAGCATCATGTCTAGGATAGCACAAGCCATAATCAATAGTACCATTGATATATCTAAAGATCCTTTTGACTGCTTGAGAGAGGACTAAAATATTTCCACCAAGCATACAAAATGGATGATGTTAGGCCTTAAGGAAGTCAAGTACAAAATAATACCTAGCATAGAACTGAACAAAGTGTGGTCTACATCAAGTAAATCAACATCTTGGCCTAATTTGTAGCCAATTTCCATGGGAGAACCAATTGGTCAATCATCCATTTGAAATATTTTGAGAATCTCTTTTTCATGAAATGCATATTTCTATCAAGACCTCCTTTTTTCAATCCTTGTCCTTGTAAATGCTTATCTAGCCTAGAATACCATGCTCTAGGGGCTTGTTTCAAGTCATATAATTCTTTTTTTAGTCTATAGACATGATATTCTTTACCTGCACACTAAAATCCTTTAGGTTGTTCCATATAAATTTCTTCCTCAAGGTCACCATTTAGAAGGGAAGATTTAACATCCATCTAAAATACTTTGAAATTTTTATAAACAAAAAAAGCTAGAAAGATGCTTGTGAAGCTTCAAGCCTTGCTATAGGGGTGAATGTTTCATCAAAATCAATACCCTCAACCTGAGAGTATCTCTTGTGGACAAGTCTTTCCTTATTCCTAACTACATTTTCCTTGTCATCAAGTTTATTCCTAAAGACCCATTTTTATCTAATAACATTCTTGTCCTTCGGTCTAGGAACAAGTTTCCATGTCCTATTTTTTTCTATCTGACCTAACTCCTCTTCCATTTCCTTAATTTAAAATTCATCTTTACTATAATCCTCTATATAGGTTTTAGGTTCTAATTTTTAAATCAAACATATGTGTACATGATCAATTGCATTAGCAAGCTTTCTTCTAGTTTGAACACCAACTATTATATCCCAAATAATTTATTCTTAAGGATGATTCCTTTGTATTGTATTTGAAGGGGTTTTAGTTGTTGACTCCATAGGATTTTTAGGAGTATCTTCTATTTCTTTAACTTTCACCTCTATTTATAGTACATGGATTTCTTCTTCATCATCTTCTTTTTTCTATTCACATGGTTGCAACATCTCATCAACTTTCACATAGTGCTTTCAACCATTCTTTTAAGTCTTTTATTAAAACATTTATAAGCTTTACTATGAGTAGAGTAGCCTAATAAAATACCTTCATCACATGAAGACTCAAAATTACCTATAATTTCATCATCTCTTTTTATAAAACATTTACTAACAAAAATTCTGAAATACCCAACATTTTTTTATTTACCATACCACAATTCATATGGAGTATACTTAATTTTTATCCTTAACTGCACCCTATTTAATGTATATACTATTGTATGGAATTCTTATTTCCAGTAAATGTTAGGTAGATTTATATCTTGGAGCATTTTTCTTTCCATCTCTTTAACTATTCTATTTTTCCTCTCAGTAACCGCATTTTATTATGGTGTCCTAGAGGCTGAATTTTGCCTCTTAATGCCATGATCTTCATAGTAGTCCACAAATTCTTTTGAAGTGTACTTTCCATATTTATCTAATCTTAGGCACTTGATATTTAAATCTTATTCTCTTTCAACCATCTTTCTAAAAGTCTCGAATTTGTCAAATGTTCCTGACTTTGCTTTAAAAAGGTCACCCAATTCATTCTAGTATAATCGTCAATAAAGAGCATAAAATATCTTTCACTTCATCCTTGTAGGACCACATAAATCAGAATGAACAAGTTGTAAGGTTCTACTAGAGGAATACTCTTTGGATTTAAAACTTACTTTTGTTTGCTCACATAGTTGGCATTCCTTGCAAGTATTGTTGATAGGCTTAGAGATGATTGGCATATTCCTTACATTTTCATTTTTTTTGATCTTGACAAGATTTTAAAATTTTATATTCCCAAGCCTCGTATACCAAAGTTTACTTTCTTCAACCTAAATCATAAAAAAATTATTTCCATCTTTACTCTTGTTTGCAATCTCATGAAGATTATAAATGTTACCTTTTATCTTAAAGCCTATTGCAACTATTTTTCCGATTTCTTACTTATTTCATAACCTTGAGTAGTAAACATAACATTAAATCCATTTTTGCAACTTTTACTTACACTTAGCAAATTGTGTGTTAAACCTTCTACATAGTATGCATCATGTAAAGGAGTATAATCATCTAGAAGAATAGTACATTTTCCTTTGATCATAATACAAAAATCATTCCCAAACTTTACTAAACCACCAATATAATCTTCAAATTTTACAAACATTCTCCTATCACCAGTCATGTGGTGAGAGCACCCACTGTGTCTAGAACCCACAATTATTTCTTCTTGCATGTAGGGTTGTTTGAATAAGCATAGATTCAACCTTTTTATCTACCCTCTTTGATCTCCAAACTATTTTTTATCAGCATTAGAATATGTTTTGAGATTAATATCGGTTTTTTTTTGTTGCATTTCAAAGTTAGGTTTGCAAAACCTAGCTATATATCCAAGGCTTCCACAGTTAAAACACTTCAAATTATTCAAGAAATTAAAACTATTTCCATTCACAAAGCTTGGTCTCCTTCTAAACATAACCCTATAGTCATTTTCCTTATGCCCATATTGGTTACAATAGAAGCAATAGCCAAAGAAGTGTAGATTACATTAAATGGAATATTCCCTTTTCCAATTGATGGTTTCATGAGCTTTTCATTTGTGACATCAACTTGTTGAGGTTCATTGGAATGTGAGCATTGGAATTCTACAAACCCTAGACTAGTCTTATCCTTGTGGTCTTTGTGTTTGCCCAAGGGATCTACTAACTTGTCACTACTATCACACATGTCATTTGTTTTTCTCAAGGTTACAACTTCTGCCCCTAATGGGAAACACTCCTTTTCTTTGCTATCTAACTATTCTGTGACTTTTTCCCTATGGAAGAGAAAAGGGGAATAAAAGTAAAATGGAACTAATATAATAGTTTAGAAAATAAATGTGATAAAGTAATTATTGGTGTTTTTACAAGATGTTGTAATGCAATTATTATTTAAAGGGTGTGTTGGTTGGAACTGCCCTTTTTGTTGTATGGAACCCATGAAAACTAAATAATTTGGGGACACACATAGAAAATCGAGAAAAAAGAAGAAGAAATTGTTGGAAAGATTGTTGAGAGTCAGATTCTGGGTGAGTAGGCTATGGCAATTGGAGGAGGGGGCACACAGAGTGTGTCCAACTCGGGTAAAAAGTGCACTTGGGATTGTCCTAGCTAGGGTTGTTGTGCATGTTGAGTACTTTTACTTTGGAGTGTGTTGTGTAGATGCTTGAGAAGCATGTTGTTTGGTTATGAATAAGAACCTATTCCTCATCGATTGCTCACAAATGGAAGACACTGAATCCAAATCCACTCCAGGCAATCAATTGGACTATCTACACATTTCAAAAAAGATAATTATTTATTAATGCAAGAAATGAACATTGTTTTAAATATTTTGTATTTACTGTGCAATAAAGTGAAATTAATTGATTATTCTTTACATAATCCATTGTAATTGAATGAAAATTATTTATCTATTCATTATATACAATTTTATTTTAAAATTGTTGAATTTGGGAATTAAATTTTATATTAATTTTTCGCATAAAAAATTATTGGGAATTAGTCAGGTTACAATTGGTAGCAGAGCTTGTATAAATCCTAATAGTAATATTATTACGTTGCATTTATTTTCTAAAAAAATATATATATTAAATTAAACATTATAATAATTTAAATTAATTCTTAATGGTTTATTTATACATCAATTGAAATTCTTGGCTATTTCTTATTCTCAAAGGTTAAATGGGAAAAATGGAATGATTTCTAGAGATAAACCAATTTTAGGGTTCCCAAAAAAATTCTACCTTTCACTTAATGGTTAAAAAACTTTCACCCCTTTGATTATTCAATTATCAGTAGAAATCAATTTAAATTTATCATTTACTCTATAGGAGTAAAATTCTTTTAACTAACTCAAAAATCTAAAAAAATAATTAGAAACAAAAATTTATATTAAGTTTTCTTTGAATTTCAAAGAATTCACTTGAAATTGTTTACCATTGCTTCAATTAATTCTATTCCACAGTAGAATTTTTTTGAAAGAGGAAAAAATGAGTTTTATAGGGATGCAAAATCACGAAGTTTACAAAATAAAGAAAGCATCATAAAAGACACCAAAGTCAGACAGGCTGAAAGAATAACAATAGTAAAAGACGGCAGCCACCAAAAAGGCCAGCGAAGGCTACAAAACAAAAAACCAGACAAAAATTCAACAGCAGTTAAATTTGTGTCTTTAATAAATCAGCAGTTTTCATATCCTAAACCCTCTCTTTAATATCTAGACCATCTGTGTAGTGGGAGGCGCTTTCTTTTTCATATTGGCAACTGTTGAAGTTCTCATTTCCTCCGAAATCTATGAACATTCGGTGGAAAGCTGTAATTCCTTTTTACTTGCAATAAACGGCACATTTTAACATTTTTTCAATTGAACGTGCATTTTAGGGTAGTGTAGATTGACACTTTTTTCTGAAAAGACTGAACTGAAAGTGTGATATTGGAAATAACCTATTAGCTTATTTTCTGAGGACAAAGGCGTTTCTTAAAATAGGACCATACAGTGCTCATTATAGGTTCCCGTGTGTAAATTATATCACCAATTTTATAGCGCTTGATCTCCTTGCGAAACGACATAACCTGACTGTCATTGCAAACAGGAGTAAATATTGGAAATTTTCTTATTAGAATTATAGTGTCTTTATATCACTAAGCTGACAATAGTATGAATAGGTATATCGTAAATGAATATTTAAGCCAAGCGACACGTATGATAGGTCCAGTACTTATAATTCCCCTTGACCAAAGATAGGTCGGATTTCATCATCTAAGGATCCTATAATATCTTAGGTCAAGTTTTTCATATGTAATGAGGTCTTAGAGAACATAACATGTCTAATAATTTTCAAAGGAAAAATATTTTAAAGGAAACATCATTTTCATGAATATCTAAAAATAATTTGACTAAAGATTATGAAATAATATTCATTTGAGTTGTGAATTAGTAAATCCACCTTTTAGCTTTGCTTTGAACATTATATGATTTTTGAACTTGTTCATTTCTTCAAACAAGTAGCATACCTACGTAGTCAATTATGATCTTGTATATCAATAAGTATTTTGGGCGAAAATGTTGTATAACTTGATTTTGTATTTGAAATTTAAAAAAAAAAAATTATGCATAATTGTCCAACAGTCAAGGTACTTAAACTTTTGATATTTTTTTGTGGCACTAACCACATGCCATTTTTTAAAAGTTAGCATCAACCATAGTATTTAATAATGGTTTTGATAAACCATATGGACTATGTAGATCATGAGGTCTCTAGAAGAAACAAGGTTCCAACTTATTATCTTGCTTACATACAAATTTACCCCATCTTAGTGATGATGAAAATGATTTTTTTTTTTTTTGGATTAATATTAAATGGATATTCTTTTGCACTTGCATTATGACAATTTGATCATATTCCCCTTGAGAGTAATTTTGATAGATATATTGTCAAAAGCTTAAATGATTGAAATTATCAAAGAAGGTTATGTTACAACAATTCAAAGTATGATACTAAGAGCATCATAATTTCAAAAAAAAAATGAACTTATCCTTTACTTCCTTATAAGAATGACCTTGATGATTCACTCATGTAAGTCTAATAGTTTAATAATTCATGACGCTCTAGACCAATTAATACATCACAAACACTTTAGAAGTATTGCATTCAAATTCATTCCTATTTCTAGTCTTTGAAGTTGTCTTTGAAATAGTATTTGTAATGCTGAGGTTCATGTACCCATACTAATTTTCATTTGGTTAAGAATGTATTTGAGAAAGTGATTTTACTATGCCTATTATTTCTATCAAAAAGTGACACCTATATTTATCACTTAAGTCTAATATAGTTTACATTGTGGGCCCATAACCCACGGGTCCTTAGATTCATGTTTTAAATTTAGAGAAATGGTAATATGTTTAGAATGAATTGTTGAAAATAACATATTTATAGGATATAAAATCATAGGTGAAAGTTATTTCTACATCTTGAACCTTGTTGTTTAAATACATTGGTTGGAATGAATAATATTTTATCAATTGAACAATAACATAAATTTTCTTATGATTAAACATGGGGACATGTTGAAGTTTTATAGAGGGAGAGATAACCCTAATTTATTTTTATAAATTGAGTAGATAATTATAGAGTAATGAAGAATATTTAAGAAAAATCTTTTAAAAAGATTCATGATTATAAGAGACAACCTTTGTAAAATGGATAATTACTAAGCCACCTTATTATGCTAGGGCACACTATGTATGTTAGACATATTTCTTGGCCTCAAATAAACCACGATATATGGTTTCGATGATTGCTTATGATTGGTTTCAGATATGCAATAAAATATAATATAGGGCATAAATAAATCAAAGATAGAGATTGTCGAACAAGCATGTGATTTTTTCATATATAGGGGTATAATTTATATATTTTATAGGAGAAATTTATGAATAAATGTGCATAATAAACATTGACAAAAATATTTTCATTCACAAAGCTTGGTCTCCTTATGGACACAACCCTACATTCACTTTCCGTATGCCCGTATTGGTTGCAATAGAAGCAATAGCCAAAGAAATGTAGATTACATCTAAATGGAATATTTCTTTTTTCAATTGATGGTTTCATGAGCTTTTCATTTGTCACATCAACATGTTGAGGTTTATTGGAATGTAAGCATTGGAATTCTACAAACCCTAGACTAATCTTATCCTTGTGGTCTTTTTGTTTACCCAAGAGGTCTACTAACTTGTCACTGTTATCACACATGTCAAATTTTTTTCTCAAGGTTACAACTTCTACCCCTAATGGGAAACACTCCTTTTCTTTGGTGTCTAATGATATTTTTGTAACTTTTATAACTCTTTTTTTCTCTTCAAGTTGAAGTTTCAAATCTACAATTTGTTTTTTGAA
>VDFB02177599.1:0-12432 GCA_007258455.2 Sequoia sempervirens | reverse complement strand
TGGAAGATACCTAAATTTCTTGATGCCTTGTATCATCCCCATAAGGAAAACATAAGACAAAAGAAACGATAAATTTTTTTTATGACATATAGAAGAATGTAGATACAAATAGAGGAATGCACATAAGACGTAAAACATAATGATATGGGGGATCACATTACACACATGAAATCACAAAAGGAACATGAAAATAAAAACAAAGACAAGACTAGTAAGGCACATGCGAGTCAACTTATAGTAGGTCATCTACATCCCAATCTTGTTCAGTATATGTGGAAGGTGGGCAACTAGCCAAAGGGGCAATGTCAAGTGCCAAACTAGGACAAGGATATATAACTCCTTGCACCCAATAAGTGTAGGAAAAGGATTCAAGACAAGATAAATGGTGAGAATGAGCTCCTTGGAATATAAAAAATGATTTTCAATGCATGTAAAACATGTAATATTGAGTATACTATGATCCTACAACTATCACATGGAAAGAAGAAAAGTGCATGCGTGCTTTAAGGGATTATCTTCATGACACCATATTCATCAAGGATCCTCTTTAAAGCATGACACTCATCAATAAGATGCCCAAGAGTTCTATGATATGCACAATAATTCATGTTTGTTCCATTTGTCTTTTAATTTATGTTTTAGTATGTAGGAATGGTAATTCCTGGAGTTTATAAGGTTTAGATTTCTAACTTATTTGAGCAGCTTGTTGAGGTGGATTCGAAGGAGGAGGACCTAAGATGATCCTATCATCCTTATGAGGGATTTGTTCATTATACAAGAGGACATAATTTTTTCCTTGGAAGATGTGGAGGGAGGAGGATCTTGATATCCTAGTCATTTAGTATCTTCAATTGGGATTTTTTCTAACAAATTATGAATCTCATGTTCATTTGTTGTGTCACATCCTTGCTTAGCTAAGATCTTAAAAAATTGGTCATAAGTCTCTTCTAGGTTGATGGGTGTGTTGGTGACTTTATTAACATAATATGGATGAGTATGCACTTGGTTAGAGAGACTAGGTTCACTCACAGTTGTAGGTTTAGGCTTGGTTTGTGATTCAATATCAAGATGTAAAGGAGAAAACATCTCAATTGGTGGAATAATAGGAGGTATTGGTTGTTGCATGAATGGGTAAAATTATGTATTGTTCTCAAGGTTGTCAAGACAATTACGTGTGAAATTATCCATCCTTTCATAATCTTCACCTAAGATGTCAAATTCATAAGGACATTCATTAGCCCTGGTCGGTGGAGTATGATTAGTGTAATGACAAAAAAAGGTCCCCTTGAATTGGCTTTGATTTAGTGTTGTAATATTCGTAACATATTCACATTGGGTCCTAGGCCCTTGTGAACTAAATGAACATCAATAGCACCTTGCTTAAGTGTTTTGAAGTGTTGTAACACACTTTCAAACTTTTATAAGGTCTTATCAATGAAATACACCAAATAAACCTATTTTTAACATTAATCTTGCCTTATTTTAAAGTGTTGTAAAGTGTTGTAACACACTTTCACACTTTTCTAGGCTTGTCATTAATAATTGGGCTTTCTTATGCTTTAATTGGCCCTATTTTACATCCACAAGCCTCATGTATGTGTATTTTTTAGGATAATCCTAACAAAACCATTTAAAAACATCAAAATCCTGAAAACCCACCTCAAAAACCTAAGGTGGGACTCATTCGCCATTCTGTGCGAATGAGTCCTCTTAGGTGGGACCCATCCACCCATAGTGGTGAATGAGTCCCATTTAACTCAAAATCAAAATTATTTTATATCTTTGGTGGGGTTTTATTCTCCTAGATCTAATGTTGGCTTGTAGTGTTGTAATTTCGAGAATTCTTGCATAATTGAGTATAAATACAAGCATCTTTCATTCATTTTACACCTAGCAAGTTGAATGAGCTTTCTTATAGCAAGTTTGAGTTCACAAGTGTATTCAAGAGCATTCAAGAGCATCCAAGGGAATATTTTCAAACATTTTAGAGTAGCATCTAAGCATCAGTCATCATGTCAAAGACTCCATGCATCATGTTTGTTATTGTGCTAACAATTGTGGTGTAGGATTTTGTGATTCAAGCAAGTGTTACATTCAAGATCAACATCATTCAAGCAAGAGTCAAAGTCTACATCCATTGCAGTCATTTCAAGCATATTTGTAGCACCTTATTGCTAGGGTTTGGCGAGTTGTAACATTTCCATTTCTTCATTCATCATTCTCCCTTCATATTTGATTTCATTTCAAGGATTGATTTCCAAAAATGGGTTTGACCAAGGAAAACCCCTATCCACTAACCCCACAATATTTGTCCCTCTCCTTTGTGTGTGATTTGTAGGCCTAGGTTGTAGATTTCCTAAGGAGCAAGGTTGGAGAAAAATTGCAAGTCATTCAAAGTTGTCAAAGTTGTCATCAAGCCTTGGAGAACCTTGGAGAAAACCTATAGGTTGCAAATTAGAGATTTAGATCAGGAAATCACTTGAGAAGGATATAGTAGAAAGAGAAAAGTAGGATCAACTTTTGTAGTTGTAGAAAATCTCAACTAGACTGATTCGCCACTTTTGGTGAATGAGTGCTAGTTCCAGTCAATTTTGAGGACTTTGCAGATTTGGATACCCTTTTTCTAGATTCATGTTCCTGCATAGTTTTCCAAAAATTGGACTGATTCGCCCAACTTGGCAAATGAGTCCCAGTTAGTAGTACAAGCAATTTTTCTAGTGGTTTAAACCTCCATTTAGTCATCTTAAGTTTCCTAGGTGCACACCTTCATATATTTAGTTTTATGTTTTATTTCATTCACATTCATAGGTCATTTAGTATTAGTTTACACTAAATTAGGGTTTAAAGTTTCATCTTGCATTTCATTATCTTTTCCAAGTCTAAACTTGGTGGTGAACCTCTTTATAGTTTGCATTCAACCTCTAGGACAACTCTGTTACAATATTTATTTCCCTCTTGCATTAGGATCTTTAGGGTTACCCTTGAATGAAATTGAAGGAGTGGTGATGCTCTATGACCAAAATCATATGATAGCACTATCCCACTAATTCACCCTTTCATTTTGGTGAACTTGCATTTAGAGCATTTCATTTTTTGATTTGGAGTGCATTTTCATCCTAGATTTGATTTGCATTAGGAATTGGATTGATTAATTTGCATTCTAGGGTTTCAAATTTTTCATTAGTGAAAGCGAATATAGCTTGCATTTTTTGTATCTAATTTCATTGAAAATCATTCAAAATATGTATTTGCATCTCAAATAAATATTGAAGAAAACATAAAAAGCATAAAATTCAATCAATTTTTTTTGAAATTTTTGAAAAAATCATCCCTGCGACTCATTCGCCACTTTGGTCAAATCAGTCCCTTTGCATATTTTGCATTTCATTTTCTAGCATTTATTTTTTAGGTTTTGAGTTTTTGTTTGTTATTTTCTTTCTAATTTAGTTTCTAGAATTTCTATTTTAAGCATTTCATTGTTCTTAGCTTATATTGCATTTGCATTCACCTTGCATTTAGTAGCTCTTGCATGAGTATTTGGTGTCTTATTGATAACACTGTAGTGAGATGAAGTTCGAGACTCATGGCATCCCATTATAGCACAATCATTGCAGATCTTGGTTTTTCTAGCTCTTTCACTCCTAGTTTTGACACTAGTGCACAAGATATGGACAACACCCTTAGCAACTCTTCACCTTCAAGTAGTATGCAAGTTGAAACAAGGAATTATAGTGTCACATAAGAAAACATAATCCAAATTCATGAGAACCTAGCTAACTTACAAAATCAAGTGCAAAATGACAACATTTCAACTACTACCATCCCTACTATAGACAACATTCACTGCATGCTTGAATGTGAAGATGGTGTTGACCCTGTGAAAAACATAGTTCAAATCTTTGGAAAAAACCTTACCCCAACCACTAGTTTCCCTTTACCAATACGCAATGCCACAAGCAAAGGAGGAACTCAAATTCCTCCTCCCACAATAATTGACTCAATACCTACCTATGCCAACCCACAAGTTACGACAACAATGCAAAAAAATAGTAATGTGACTCCTCCCTTTGGAACTTCCGCTAGCATCCCTAGTTCTTTTGTGGCATTGCATGTTATATCTCCTACCACTTTACCACCCATAAGTTTTCCATTCACTTGTCCTATGAACACATACACCCCATCACCTTTTTCACTTCCATCTCATAACAAAAGAAATTACCCTCTCATTCATCAACTCTTCCAAACCATTTCATCCATCCAAAAGAAACTCAAGCCACCATCAATCAAATTCAAAATGGTCCACCTACATATTATGTTAGAAGTAGTCTATTATCCTTGGAGATATTGTGAACACCAATGCCACAAGGAATAGAGGTGCCTAGATTTGAGAAATACGAATGAAAGGGAGATCCTTCTAACCATGTCAATGCTTACACCACTTTATGTAGTGACTTTGTCCTCAATGATAAACTTTTGGCTAAGATTTTTCCTCGGTCATTGAAAGATATTGCCTTGGAATGGTTTTCTTCTTTATCGAACAACTCAATTCATTCATTCGATGAACTCATTGAGGAATTTTTTAGTCATTTCCAAGTGCATATGACTTGTAAGATGACCTTGGCCAATTTGATGAGATGCAAGAAAAAAGAGGAAAAGATAACTGACTTTATCTCACACTATCAATCAATTTATTCCCAAATCAATGTCAAGGTTCCCAACCCTCACCTTTAGAAGATGTTTATAGAAAATTTGCAAAGTAATATTCAAGCCAAGCTAACCATGATGAATTTCCCATCCTTTATGCACTTGTGTACTACCCTTCGTGACTATAAAAATTTGGTTAGTAGTCGAGATGTATAAGGTCCACTTCTAGCTGAACAAAGAAATATGAGCCCACAAACCAAAACAATTCCCAAGCTTTTAGAAAATAGAATAAAGGATTCCTTCAATTTGATCCCCATCAATAAACAACTCAGAATGCCAATAACCAAGTATTTGTTGTTAAAGCCTCGATACCCTTTAGAGGCCTAAAAAGACAATTCACTCCCTCACCCGATACCCTTCATAACATAATGTTCCAACTCTTAGAACAAAAAATGATTACCTTTTCTCTTGTCAAAACATTGATCCTAATAATCCTTTACCCCCGAGCTTTAGATCAAATGCTTATTTCCACTACCACTCACAAAATGGACGTGGCACAAAACATTGCAAGTGCCTTAAACATCTTGTGCAAGACCTCATTGATTTTGGTCATCTTTTCTGTTGGAGGTGTTAGTGATCAAGGAAATAAGTTTGTCGCCCATCCTAACCAAAAATTACAAATCTTTACCAACCCCATGCCTAAAAACAATATTTCATTTGTCAAAGCCAACAAAAATACAAAGAATGATGTGATGAATGTGGCTACAAATGATGATAAAAATGATCCTATTCAACATGAATCTATAGACAATGATTCTATGGATGAAATGGTAGGAGTGATAGACATAATTCCTCATAAGGAACGAACTAAAAATCCTCGACATTGCTTTCTCCTCTAAGGATATACTTAAGCATGCACTCAATGGTCCTATCAACATAGTCTGTCGTATCTATGAAAAACCAACTAATGGGATACTAATAGATCCTACATGTGGAGAGAATGTGATCACCTAGGAATTATTACTCTTGCATGAGCTCTATCAAGATATATATGATAAATTGAAAGCATGGATCAAGACACATAATGGTTTCACTTGCGTTACGATGGGATTGATCACCTTACATTGCAAATAGGATTGAAAACATTAGATGTATCATTCTCCATCATCTTGCAGTTGGACCAATTTTGTGTGAAGCTAGGCCATCCATGGCTTCCCTCCATGAAAGTTATCTCTTCGATTGTGCATAAATGCATAAATTTTACCTTTGAAAATGAATTATTCACTATCCACCATAGTGGATTTAACCCATTGTATTCTAAAGATAAATTTTCCTTAGATTCCTTCTAGCCCAAACCTATGGAGCCTATAAAACCATGAGAAGAATTATTTTTCTTTTCCTATCAAAAGTTCAAGGAAAAGAAGATAGTAGAGTTGTCCCTCCAAAACATTTCCTCAGCCACCACCAAGCCTACAATCCTTGAAAAAACCATGCTTGAACCCAAACAAGTCCCAAACAATGAAAACCAACCTAAGATAGAACATTCACCTACCTCATACAAAAGACCAAGAGACAATGAAAACAACCCTATCACACCTCCTAGAATAAAATAGGTTTACAAAGTCAAAGAGAAAGCAGTGGAGCAACCTCCAATGGTTCCTTCTATTCCTTCCCTTAGGGAAGAAAAGCAACCTATGGTTGATCAACCCGCTCCTACACAAATGCAACTTGAAAACAAAACTAAATGAAACAGAGGTGCTAGAGAGTGTAGGCATAGACATCGTGCCCTTGCTCACAAGTTACATGAAGAATTAAACAAAGAAAATCAAAATCCAAGCTTGACTAAAGCAATGCATGCTGACTCCACCCCCACCCCAAAATAAAACAATCCAATACAATAACCACGACAAGAGTTGAGCTCCTCTATGGAAATTATCCTTTGACCTCCTATTGTGATTAACTTGGATGACGATGACAAGGTTGCTAAAATTAACGAAGAGGTGCATAATTAATTGAATACATTATTTTCCTCTTCCCCAAGCTTAGAAGACAAATCTCCTCCAAAGAGTGTTGAACTGGGCACTACCCCTAGTTCAACACTTTCTTTTCTTCCTTTAAATATTTTCCTACCTTCAGATACAATGAACATGATTGGGAGGTTGATGACCTACTTTAGGTTGACTCGCCTGTGCCTTACTAGTCTTTTTCCTTATTTCTTTTTTTTTCTTTTGAGTGATTGCATGTGCGTAATGTGATCCCCTATGATGTTTTGTTTGATGTTCTCTCTCTTTGTGGCATTCCTCTATTTGTATCTTCATTCTTCTCTATTTCATAAAGCTTTTATCTTTTCACTCTTTATCTTTTTCATTTGTCTTGTGTTTTCCTTTTGGGGATGACACAAGGCATTGAGACATTTGTGTCTCTTCCATGTTGACCCAAAAGGCTTATTTTTTCCTTTTTTCTCTTCTTTTTCATTTTTCTTGTGTTTTCCTTTTGGGAATGATGCAAGGAATTGAGACATTTGTGTTTCTTCCATGTTGACCTAGAAGGTTTTTCTTTGTTTTCTCTCTCTTTGTATCATTCTTCTAGTTCTATGTGTATTTGGGGAATGACAGTTCTGAGATCTCTATAAAATGCATTACAACAAAGAACATATTGAAACCCAATCCATATATCCCTTATGTGTTTGATGTTTTCATTTTGGGGGAAACCCATTTCTTTTCCCTTTTCTTTTAACACAATGTAGCTTTACTTGGAAACATATGACTTGGCATAGTGATTTACAAGCTATCTCTCATGTCTTCTTTATTGATTTCATTTATCATTTTCTATTTTAAATTAATTGCTCACAGTATGGTGTTTAGCAATTTCTTTAAAGTGGGGGCACACATTTGCATTATTCTTTTTTCATGGTTCATGGTGCGGTCTTATTACTTTATATGATGTATTTTTCACTTTGTGGATGACATTGGGTGTGATTTCCTTTAGGAGCATGATCTCTCTTAGCATAATACATTCCTCTTAGTGGCTTGATGTGACACACTGCATCCCCTAAGTTGCAAATATTTTATTCTTTGATTGGTCCTCTCTTGGAGACATTAGGCATAATGTTCCCTAAGTTAAAGACCTCACATGAATTAAGCAAGAATCCTTTGAACATCCCTCATTTTGCATTTTGCATTTATATGACCACCTTGCATAACACAACTTGCATTCTTATGGAACCATCTTGTTTGTTCATGAGCTCCAAGTATATGAAGTTTTACTTGTCTCATAAAGCTCAAAAATCATTTTTTTTGTGGTACCTTATTAAAGTTACCAAGAGGTATAACTTTGGTATGGTTTGAGTAGGAAGCCCGACTGAGGCATGACTTTCCCTATAGCAACTTGCGTGTGTGTGAGCACATACCAGCCACGAGTGTATGTGTCTCACCCTCTTAGGACTTTTCACTTGGTGGACAACTTGAAGTTTCATCACCTCAAAGTGAGTATGCATTTTTTTTGGACAAACAACCTAGATTTGATCCACAACGAGTTGGAAAAATGGCCAAAGCTTGATCCACCATTTTTTTTATGATTTTTCATTTTCTATTTGTCTTTGATAGTGCATGCTTGTTCCTTGTTGTTACTCTTCATCATTTCATGTGTGTTCCTTTGTGCTTATGTTCATTTTCCATAGGACCTTAGTGTTGGGGGCTTCTGCACCCCCCCTTGGTCATGGTTGTCCTATCTTACCAACATTGGTACATTCAAACCCCTCTTAATCATTTCTACATTTGGTCTACTTTAATGTGAGTTTAAAGAAAGTTCCTTCTCTCACTAAAGTGGTGGCTAGATGTAATGATGGAAAAAAATCCCCTTGACTTGGGCTTAATTTAGTGTTGTAATATGCCTAACATATTCACATTAGGTCCTGGGCCCTGGTGAGCTAAATGAACATCAATGGAACCTTGCTTAAGTGTTGTGAAGTGTTGTAACACACTTTCACACTTTTCTAAGGTCTTATTAATGAAATAAACCTAATAAACCTTTTTTTAACATTAATTTTTCCTTATTTTAAAGTGTTGTAACACACTTTCACAATTTTCTAGGCTTGTCATTAATAATTGGGATTTATTATGGTTTAATTGGCCCTAATTTACATCCACAAGCCTCATTATGTGTATTTTCAAGGATAATCTTGAAAAAACCATTTAAAAACATCAAAATCCCAAGTACCCACCTAAAAAAGCTAAGGTGGGACTCATTCGCCATTCTAGGTGAATGAGTCCCCTTAGGTGGGACTCATTCACCATTATGGGCAAATAAGTCCCCTTAGGTGGAACTCATTCACCCAGGGTGGTGAATGAGTCCCATTTAACTCAAAATCAAAATTAATTTAAATCTTTAGGAAGATTTTATTCTCCTAGATCTAATGTCAGCTTATAGTGTTGTAATTTCTTGAATTCTTACATAATTGAGTATAAATACAAGCTATTCCATTCATTTTACACCTAGCAAGTTGAATGAGCATTATTATAGCAAGTTTGAGTTCAAAAGTGTATTCAAGAGCATTCAAGAGCATCCAAGGGTAGATTTTCAAGCATTTTAGAGGAACATCTAAGAAGCAATCATCATGTCAAAGACTCCATGCATCTTGTTTGTTATTGTGCTAATAATTATGGTGTAGAACTTTTTTATTGAAGCAAGTGTTTATATTCAAGATCAACATCATTCAAGAAAGATTCAAAGTCTACATCCATTGCAACCATTTTAAGCATATTTATAGCACCTTATTGTTAGGGTTTGGTGAGTTGCAACATTTCCATTCGTTCATTTATGATTCTCCCTTCATATTTTATTTTATTTCAAGGATTGATTTCCATCAAGGGTTTTGACCAAGGCAAACCACTATCCCCTAACCCCACAACAATTTTCCATCTCCTTTGTGTGTGATTTGTAGGCCTAGGTTGTAGATTTCCTAATGAGGAAGGTTGGAGAAAAATTGCAAGTCATTCAAAGTTGTCAAAGTTGTCATCAAGCCTTGGAGAACCTTGGAGAAGACCTACAAGTTGCAAATTAGAGATTTAGATCTAGAAATCACTTGAGAAGGACAAAGCAGACATAGAAGAGCAAGATTAGCTTTTGAAGTTGTAACAAAGCCCAAATAGACTTATTTTCCACTTCTGGCGAATGCTCATCCTAGTTCCAATCAATTTTCAAGACTTCGCAGATTTGGATACTCTTTTACCAAATTCCTATTCTTGCATAGTTTTCTAGAAACTGGATTGATTTTCCCAACTTGGTGAATGAGTCCCAGTCAATAGTAAAAGCAATTTTTCTAGTGGTTCAGACTTGCATTCAGCCATCTTCAGTTTCCCAGGTGCATACTGTAACTGAGGATTTCTTTTAGGTTTGATTAGGAGTGTTAGCAGTAAATCAATAAAGACAATGAAACCCAAAGATCTTACAAAACACAATGGAAGCAAATGAAAGAACGATTATACCTGATTGCTGAGACCTCCATGATTTACTTTCGTAATACCTTCTTACTTGCTAGTTGACGTGTTGCCCTCAGATTCATTGTGCGAGCAATCTGCAAACGTCTAAGTCCTACACCAAGCTTTGAAGGATTTATGCAATGTCTAAATGCCTAGGCCTATGACTATGATTGCCAATGTCTAAACATACTAAGATTTGATCAAATAAAAGACTAATTGAATTGAGAAGCCTAAGTATGCCAACGAGTAAGTGATATGGCTATAATATGTCTGCTTGTGTGTGTCTGTGTGTGTCTGTAAAATGTGAGCGTGTGTCCAAAAATGAGAGGAAAATGGCATTTTATAGAAAATTCCATTTCGGATGAACGGGCGAGATTGACTTCTAAGAAAGACCTAGAATGAGAGGTCCAAATTAAATATGAGAATCCCTAATTAGGGTTAGGGAAAATTCATTAATTGAACGGTCAAGATAATATCTCAGATAATCAGATCGATGGTGAAGAATAAATGAGGAAATTAATTAAAAAAATGATTTTTTTTGAAAAATCAAGAAGATAAGATTGCCTGATTTGTGAGATTCGAAAAATCAAGAACACAAGATTTGAACTGAAGATTAGATTTGGAAAATCAAGAATCTACTCGATTATTTGATTTTTAGAAGATTAGTTTCCATTTTGAATTGAGTTAATTCAAATTATGGATTTTGTGAAATAATAAATAATTGATTTTCCAATTATTTACCAAAGTGAACTATTAGTTAAGATTGTGATGACATTTTAAATAATTTCATTTATTTAAAATGAGAGGAATATTAATTTCGACGATTAAATAATTAAAGATAATTATTTAATTTAGCAGATAAGACCAATAATTAAATAAATTAATAAATTTATTTAATTGTGACAATTAGTGACATATTAAATAAATAAATAAAATTTATTTATTTAATAATCAGGAAGAAATATATGACGAAGGGTAATTAAATAAATTTATTTTTTTATTTAATTAAGGGAAGACTTAAGACAATTAACGACGTATTTAATAAATAAATTTATTTATTTATTTAATAATCATGAAGAATCAAGGGACATAAATTAATTAAATAATTATGAATTATTTAATTAATAGTCAAATGTGGACCAAGGACATAATTAAATGTCATAATTATGCTAGGGTGAAAGTGGTAAAAATGAAGCTTGCAAGCCTAGGTCATTTTTAGGTGTCTACATTTTGCCCCTCTTTGTCATAATGTTGCTT
This sequence comes from Sequoia sempervirens, assembly GCA_007258455.2. Taxonomy (NCBI): domain Eukaryota; kingdom Viridiplantae; phylum Streptophyta; class Pinopsida; order Cupressales; family Cupressaceae; genus Sequoia; species Sequoia sempervirens. Next base: position 1,051 of record VDFB02177599.1, on the reverse strand, counting down.
GTTGCATTGTGACAAAGAAAACAAGTAAAAAATATGCCCCAGTAAAGGTACGGAGTATCATTGCCCCCTTGAGAAATTTTCAAATTTTGGGTCAGCGACAGAAAAATTTGCAAAGGGTCCCGATAAATCAACTTGGTGCCTAGAAAAACAATGGCGCAGTCAATTTTTGATTCTGACATGTTTAAGGTGTCCAATGAGGTGGTCAAACTTGATCAAATGACCTTCCAATATTAACCTTGTTTGAGAAATGTCATTTTGACTTTATAAATAGGTTGACAAAGGGGTAAAAGGTCAATTCATTTCTACTATTTACCTAGTGAATCTCGAGAGCCTAGAGCGAAAAGCATAGTAGCGAGGATGGTGATTCTAGTGTCAGAGCATCACGGAGAGATCGTACAGGCCTACAGATGGCCAGAGGGCTCAGAGCTAGCAGTATGTACCCTTAACCCCCTTTGTACTTTTCTAGTTTTGTGTGTCAATTTTAGCTTTCTAGGGAAAATAACAACTGCGTCGCGACGCAACTGCGTTCATGTCAGCCGCAATCGTCTGCGCATTCGACACATATGATGCATCGTGATGTAAACAACCAGTTAAACGTAGGGCAGGAAAGGCGTTGCACCACATTTGATAAAAACTATGATGCATTCACCTAACCGAGTCGCATATGAGGCTTGGAATGCCGCAATTGTCAACTTGTGTTGTAATTGTTCATTTGAATGATGCATTTGCCCTTTTGGGTCGCAATTTCCAGACTTCGTGATGCAATTGTTATGATGTGACGCATTTGGGCAACTAAGCAACGCAACTATCATGTTGCGACGCATTTGCAGATTTTAAAGACGCAATCAAAAATTTGAGACGCAATTGCCATAACGCGACACATTTGATTTTTTCCTGTATTGAGACCGATTGTGATGCTTGTGAAACCCTCAATGCTTTTGATGATGTTGTCTGTTGTCTAGAAAGTATTGATATATTGTTTGCCTTTTTGCAAAGGCAGCTTGCCCCTATCTACACGTGAGAGAGCAGACCAGCCACATTTCGGTTTGCC
>VDFB02177598.1:0-26254 GCA_007258455.2 Sequoia sempervirens | reverse complement strand
TTGCACCCATCGACAAAGACAGTCATTTAGCAGCGCTTTAAGGGAGTCGAGTCTCTGTTGGCAGAGACATCATGAGATAGAGGCCATGGCAGGGCCAATGGACTTGGCGTCCACAACATTTCAGGTTCCATCCATTTCCATTAGCTGCATTTGCAATATAAATCGATGTATTACTCGCATTAATCAATGTCATAGAAGTTGAAGTAGTTTTGCATCAGTCAGTCATATAACACTGTATATCAGTTTATCGAATTGGCATTCATAGCCATCATAAATCTGTGATATATTGCCTTGTTGTATTGACATAGTGGTCAATCAGTAGTGGAGATATTAATGCAGATTGTAATCAGTTTGAATCAATGCAATATTATAAGGAGTTTTGCATGCATGCCAATTGTTTGTAAATTTGACCAATTGCTGTAGCTGTGCATTTGAGTAGCTGCATTTCATTTACAGTCATTACATGATCTTGGAAAGTCAGGAAATTCTTGCATTGCATTCTAACTGCACTTGGCATAATTAGTTAAGAGTCTCTTTATGCATTTTATCATCACACCAAAAGAAAGTCAAACAAAACATTATTCAACCAGCTGACAGCAGTTTACAAGAGAAGTGTTTGACGAAATTCCTTAGCAGCAAAACTGAAAATAAAGGCCAAAATTTGCAAGGGTCATTACAGCCTAGATTCAAAAGCTACACACATACTTGTCACGTAAACCCAAGCTTGAAGAAGTCACAAGTTTCCCGCTCTTCACCTTGAAAGCATAGCTCATGAGTGGTGGTACTATGGGTTGGTCACCCAAGGTCACAACCTCATTAAAACTTATGGTGAGTTCAAAAAAAGATCGATTAATCAATTTGACAAAAAGGCCCCTAAGATCCATTTCAAGGAGTTGGCACAACTCAAACAGCACAATTATGTGGAAAACTATATGAAAAAATTACAAACATTGTTAGTGATGGTTTTGAATGTCTTTGAAAGAAGGCTTAATGTGTTTTTATGGAAGGCCTATCCGAACCTCTCAAGGGTTTGGTGAAGGATTTTGAACCACCTTCTTTACAAGAGCCAATTAAGAAGGCTCTTGCATTAGAGACTTCACCTCCCAAGGAAAAATTCCAATCAAAACCTCCTTCAAAGAAACCTTTTTGGAATGGGATCACACAATCAAAGAACCTGCCATCCAGAAAGGAGGAAGAATCTAAGAATGAAATTAGATAGAAGAAGTTATGCTTCACCTACAAAGAACCACTGGAACCAAGCCATAGATGTCTTGGCTAAGGCAAATTGCATTACATTGAGGTGGTTTCAAATGAAGAACCTAAAACTGAAAATCCTAAATCTAAAGAGCAGCCACAACCTGAAAGACAGGAAGAAGTAATTTCACAAGGTACTTTTACCACACTTTTGGTACTCCAAAGTAAAACCCCATTCAAAGTTATAAGAGTTATTGCATGCATAGAAAGTTGTGATGCTAGTTAACATCGAGGTAACCCACAAATTTATTGAGGAAGAATTGGTGGTTAAGAGAGGTTTAGAGATGGATGGACAAATGGGCAGAATAGGACTCTCCTTAACTTTTTTTGTGGCTTCTAATGGCACATTGGTGTTCTTGAAGTCTATAGATGCCTTGCATGAAGTCAAAAATGTTAAGACTTTGTGCAATCTATTGGGTGGGGTGATCCATGAGGTTGGGGTTAAAAACATTGTTTGTCTTATCACAGGAAATGCAATAGCATATGCAGCTACAGGGAGACTTATTATGGAGAGGCATCCTACTATTTCTTAGACTCCTTGTGTTGCACATTGCCTGGATTTGTTGTTAGAGGACATTGGGAAGATTGAATATGTCAAAAGTGTGGTTAAAGATGCTAAACAAGTTACCAAATTTATGTATAACCATATTTGGGTCCTTCATTTAATGAGAAAGCACACAAATGGCAAGGAGCTTGTGCAACCAGGAGTGACACAATTTGCTAGCCACTTCCTCACTTTGCAATGCACCCTTTCCGCAATTCCTCATCAACATAAACTTTTTACAAAGTTATCAACATTTTTTATGACTTTTCATCAAAAATGGAGAGGGGTTAATCAAGGTAAGTAACAAATGCAAACATAAAATTTATACAAAATTATCTATTTAATGTTTTTTTAGGGTTTAATTTTGTAATAATTTCAAATTTGTTTTCAATTTTTTTGGTGACAGAACCTTTGATCAGAGTTCTTCCTATGATAGATGGAGACGGCATGCCAATGGCTTTCCTCCCTAAGGCCAAAGAGGCCATTTTGCATTACTATGGTGGAAACAAGACAAAAAATAAAATCATTTGACGCATCAATTACCACAGATGGACAATACCAAATCCTTAACCGATGCATGCCTTGGCCTCCTACCTAAACCCAAAGTTCTACTTCTCTGATACATTTAAGGCTGATGAGGAGGTCATGGTAGATATAATTTCATACATTGATAAGATGTCCAAATGTCAAGATAAGAGATAGTTTTAGATGGGTTGAACGTGAGATTTACTAAATCTGATTTACTATATCTTATTTATGAATTTGGCAATGTTGACTCTCTAGAAACATTCATTTTACATACATAATTTAACTTGCTATATTTCATCTATTTATTCTAGGTCTCCAAACGTGCGGAGGGGGGGCTCTTTTCTTCAACTCAAGCAATTCAAAGGAGGAAAAACCAGCCACGTAAAAAAAATCTTTTAATTTTTAGCTCAATACTACAAAGTAACATATAAAATTAGGATTCATATATATTTTCCTTAATTCTTATATTTTTTTATAGATTTATTATAAGAGAATTATAATGTCGGCACGCCAAATCTTAAAAGGCTAGCCATTTGTACTTTGTCCCAACCTTGTAATGATTTTGGGTTTGAACGCAATTGAAGCCTATTTGAGATCATTCACACAGAGAAGAGAAACAAGTTGACTTAGGAGTGCCCCAATGATCTTGTATTTGTCTTGTACAACCTTCACCTTCAAACTAGAAAGGGAGAGGACATTACACATGATTCCATCGACTTGGATGAGATTGATCCTTATGGTGAATGGATTGTTTTGATGAACAAAATTATGTCTTCCTTACTAATGAAATCTTGCAGAATTGAAGAGAGGAGCAGCAGAAGCAACATAATTGGATGCAATGGAGGAAAACAAAGACACTTTTGAAGAAGCAATCTATCATCATTTTGATATTAACATTCCTTCTTCTTTGTCAGAACCCTGGTGGTTCTCAACCCCGAAACCCTAACTGTAGTTTTTGTTTTTGCAAGTTTTTAGTTTTTTTGTGTTTTTTGATGGAATTTGTGAAAATGCAAGAAGCTGCGATTTTGCTAAAAATGCTAATAAATTCATAAAAATTTCAAATGGCAATGAAATGACTCTGAAATGCTCAGAAACTAAGGGCGCATCACTTTATTATTTTTTTTTGAGCTTTTACAATGCTAAAATCTGAACAATGAATTTAAATATGATTTAATTGAAAGAACCTGGAGGGCGGCTGCAACATGCATGAAAGATTTGCAAGAATGTGATGAAAGGGTCTTCTGTCCACAAATCTTCAGCTCAGAATAACAAAGAATCCTCCAATGGTCAAGGTGCACTGAAACCTCTGCCAGAAACTGAAGAATGAGCTTTCTTCTGGAAAAGATGAAAGGTACGGCCCTGCAGGTACAGTTCTGTACGGCCCAGCAGCAAGCAAGAATATGGTACGGCTTGTAGAAAGAAGTGCCAGAACACTGATAAATAGCCTCTGCAAGATTCGCCTCAACTGGTTGATGAATAATCTCTGAAACCCCTTCTGAAATCGACCCAATAAGATCAACTGTAACTCCTGAATGAAGTCACCCAGATGCAAGCTTAAACCGGTATTTCACAGTCTCAGTCTGCCTAATTCCTGAAGAGTTTTCGTTCTCCAGAAACGTTTGTCTGCCAGAAACCCTAAGGTTTGCAAACTCCAATGCTCAGAGCAAAAAGACAAATTAGAATAACATTTCATAATGGTTCGATTTGTCTTTGAATGAATATATATCTCCTTGTGAAAATTCGAACCAAAGCTCCTTTTTAAAATAATCATTTAATAAATGATTTAATTCGCCTTTACACTTAGGAGAAATATTTAATAATTAAATGGCGTCTTATTTTAATGAATAAATAATATTCATTAAGTCAAAATTTAATATTTTATTATAAAGTATAATAAATACTTTATAATAGGCCAATTTAATTAAATATTTAAATATTTCAATAAAGTGACTTTAATATAAAGTCAAAATATTAAATATTTAATAAATCATTAAATACTCCTTATTTCTCCGTCTGATCATCAAACTGCAGAACTGGGTCGACTCTGAGCTGAATAGTTGAACCAGGTGCCCTGCCCAAAATAGTAACTTCCGCCTGACCTAACTTTCTAAAAATAGAAAGTTCCTGAAAATGCACTCTGGAAGATTCTGCGAAGGCCCAACCTGAAACAACTGCAATACTGGAGCTACCAAACACTGAGTAACTGCCTCAGATGATCCTCTGCACACTCCTGTCAGCCTACGAGGATCGAAATAATAGGCTCACTCCTCGACAAACAGTGTCAGCTAAAACGGGGACATTACATTCTTCAAGGCCTAAAAAATTAAGTTACTCTAGTAGGAGAAAGAGGAAGATATAGATTGTATTTGGTTTTTATCTCATTTTGACATATCATCATATGTAAACAGTTATAATGTTGTTATACATTTTTTTTTCAATTTTGTATTGCAGTGTATTGTTCGATTTTGAAACTATGAAATTTCAATTTTGAGATTTTTAGGATCATATGAGATGGGTAATGTTTGAATTATGACAAAATGATAATCAAATTAGACTTTTATGTTCTCTAAATGCATTAATTTCTACTTTTGTGTAATTGTGAGGTCTTTTCTTTCCAAGTTAGTGTCGAGTTCATGCCGAGTCCCAAGTCTGAGTAAAAACTTTGGGCTGCCAGGACCTAGTCCTAAAACTATGGGATAGACTATCATGTCCTTTTCCAAGCTTAAGTCATTGGGAGTCCCCTAGCCTGTCATTTTATTTCTCATAGGCTAATGGAGAGAACTAAGGGAAATAATTTAACTTAAGTTATCCTCGGCAACTTTATGTTATATTTAATTTAACTTGTCCTAAGTAGCTTTATGTTATATTTATAAAAAGGTAGTTTATGTTTTAAAAAAAGTATATTTAGAAAAGAGAATCAATGTAATATTATTTCGAAAAAGTATTTTCTAGAATTCCTATGTGGGAAAGTGAATTTAAAATTAACAAGTGGGTTATAAAAGGAGAGCCTAGCACAGAAGAAATCATCCATTTATGAAATCAAATTCATTTTCTCTAAGAACCAGCTTGTTCATCTTCTTACTTAAGGACAAAAACCCTCATGAGATTTAGATTTGAAGATGAAAACCTTTCAATCTTTCACGTTGGTTTCATTCATAGATCATCAAAGTTAAGCAAAGCACTTGCAATTATTTTTTAGTTGTAGTTCAGTGATTGCAGATTTCAATGAGTTTATAAATTTCATATTTCATATTAGTTTGTGGTGATTGCAGATTTTAATGAGTTTATAAATTTCATATTTGATATGAGTTTGTGGTGATTTCATAATATCATATTGGTGCTCTATATTTGACGCACTTTCTACATCAGTTGTACAGTTTGTAACCGTACAGCACCAAATATCTAGCATTTGATTCAATTCAGATTTGTCCTTTGGCTAATTATATCAGGGTTATTCTAAATATTAACTCTTTTGATTAGATTATATTTCAAAAGTGTGTTATAAATAAAAAATCGTGTATATTGCCAGCATTAATGATTTAGTTGTTTCATCATTATAAATTTGTGTAGTTTCATCATTGTAATTCTTCTATAGCTGACTGCATCATTCGGATAACTTACATTTTCTGCAATTTGCTTTCCAACTGTTTGATGAAATGTCTACATTTAGATTGTTGGACAACTGTTTGACATAATTCCTCGATTTGGTACTGATTTGCTTATCATTCAATGTTGTAATAAACTGAACAGTTTACCATTAGTTAAAAGTAACATTGACTTTGCAAGATTTTAAACAGTACACTGCTAGATCCATGTTATTATTGCATGAAGATTCTGGATAGTTCGCAGTCAGATCCCTTTTAATTTGCATAACAATAGCTATCATTTTGGTGTTGATTCAGAATTGAACAGTATAGTTTGTTATTTTGGCATCAACACAATTCTGCTTGTTATCTGCGAGTTTGGCATTGATTGGAATTTGTATATCATTATTTGTCATTTTGGCATTGATTGATTCTATATATGTTATGTATGTTTGATAATGCTTGTGATATAGACAGCTTGTCGTCAATTATTTTGTGATTACTTGTTTGTGTGCAGCCTAGTTTCCATATGCTCTGACTCTGCCCACATCAGGATCTTGGTGATTAGAAAGACCCTGGGATTGTGTTGATTAATTTATTTTTTAAATATTGGTGAATTTGTGCTATTGGTCCTACCAAAGACATCACGTAAAACTAGATACAATATGTAAAAGTATTTAGCAAGGATCCTAACAAAAGCTAATTAATTTCCATTTTATGAACATGAAAATATGTATATTTTATTGTCGTATCATATATATATATATATAGCACAAAAATTAAAAATTGTTGATGCTGTTTACTTTTCAGACAACCAAAATTAACAATTTCATATTTTCATAAGAGAATTGTTCCATAAATGGACTACATAGAGAATAACTTTTGTTTGGCTAAGAGGTTGAATCTTAGGGCCAATTCCTGCAATACAGCAAATAATAACTAATGATACCTTACCTTTCCAGGTTATCAATGATTCAGATTTTTTTTAAAAGTAACAAAATGAAGAACACCAAAAATAAGATCTAAAGTTTCAAACAAATCCATGGCCAACCAAAAAGAAAATGGAATATTAAATACCACATTCAAAATTCAAGTTTTCCAAAATAAACAAAGGAAATCAAGAAACAATGTCTATCATGGTTTCATCAGAAATAAAACTTACTTCTGAAGGTTTTGATGACTCATATCCAATATCAAATAAAAGAACTTTGCCATTCCGCTCAGACACACAACCAACCTAAACAACAAATAAGAAAGTAACTAATGAGTTGTTGGGGCAATCAACTTCAATAATATAAATGTAATTACTATAGAGCAAGAAAAACATAAAAAATTTAGTGCACAGATTCCTTCCACTAACTAAATGTACATGTTTATATGAGATCCTAAAAGTAAAGACCAGATTGTATAAATGCTTGACTGACAATAAAAAGAAAGAAAAAATAAATAATGAGCTTGTAGGTTAGGTTTCAACATTTGCGGCCATCAATATGAGCACTAAAAATCTAGTTTATACATGGCCATAATCTAGTTTATGAACAACTACTTGTTTTGTCATTTTGATGTTATCTAGGGATCTTTGTATTCTATCCCCTATCTATGTTACAGATTCATATATTGAATTACAAGAATGATGATTACATCAAAATGGTTACAAAACAGTCAGAATTGAAGCAACAGCTGACAAGTTGCCTTCTTGTAGGTGATCTCCTACGTAGAGATTACATGGACAAATGTATAGACATGACACAAACTATGGAAGTGCCTTCTGACATGGAATTATGCGGCATGAATATCCAAAATGGCACATGAATCACACAAAAGATGTTGGCACTATGCACCAACTTCTAATGATCCAATTGAGTTGTATGCAAGATGTGAAAGCTGCACAATGGTGTGAATCTCCTAATTTGGAGGTGTTGCGCTTAGACATTGCTAGTGATGATGTGACATCTTTAAGAGTCAATGTAGTATGTCACGACATGGAGCAACATAGCAGGTCTAACAATATGATGTCAAGCACACACTCTAATAATGTAAGCCATTAGCAGGACTTCTAGACATCCACCATGCATTTACAAATTCTAAAATGTAAAGTAATAGTTCTAATGATAGAAATCCAACATTTATATGAATCAACTACCATTTAAAACAGTACACAACATTTAATGGCTTGTAAAAGCATAGCTAACAAATTTATAATTGCATTCAGTCAAAGGAGGTCAAACATGCCTTCTACAACAGTGATATTCGTCCAGTACAGCAATCAAAGGTCAATAATAACTGCCTGGTCAAAGCAATAGTAAATAAATCAACTGAATGCAACCAAAATGGGCAAATGCAAAACCAAGCGGAGATTTTAAACATTTTCATTACGATCTCATTAACGAAATTTAAAATAAATTATTTTAAAAATGTAACACTCTCTTCTTATACTTGAAACATCCTACAAACTATTTTTTGACATAATAAGATTCCTTACTGGACAACAAGGAGCATTATTTGCAATTTGCAGAAAAATATGTCCATTATCAAACAAACCTCATCTTGATTAGTGGGATTCCAGCGAACAGCATCAAGCTTCTCACGAGTAGAAATCTCCACTATGGGTTTTGTTTCATTCCTGAAGTCTATTTGGAACAAGAAAACAGAAAAATTGTAAGTACACAACAATTGGTCAACAAAGAAAATAAAATATGATATAGAAGAATGGCTTCTACAAAGCAGCATGAAGAAAATAATTCTCAATAATTAAACATGGGATGTATCATTACAAGTTATATTTCACATGGTAATTTCTACTGCTAGCTTATTGAAGCAAGTAAAATACATGAAAGAAAAAAAAAAACATTTATACATCATGAAAAAAATACAAATAAAAGTACTATATGGCAACCCTGTATGGGCTTTTGTCTCATCCATTGGTCCAATCAAAAGTGAGTCTCAATGATATTGGTGTGCTTGTTTCCTAACTACAACAGCTGATTTTCATTGAAATAGGCCTCAATTGTTACACCCCGAATGTATAGCTACTACATATTAGTACTGCATAGGGATAGATGATTGTAAAATGAATTTTGAGAATGAATAAAATATGCTGTTCCTTGTTATCAATATGAGTGTTTTTACATTTAATGATTGTCTCATTTAATGTTGCTTCAATTGATGTTATTCATGGTGAAACATTGCATAAGGAGGTTAATGAATCATGTTATTCTAACTAGAGATATTTATGTATACTGCTAATGTTATGAACATATGACTATCGCGAATTTATGTCAGTGGATGCAGGTATGTGAACCATTCCTCCAGGCGGAGGGGAAATATCACTTGGGAGAGGAGCTTGGTCATTTAACCGATAAAGTGAACTATCTGAGCATACACACACGTCACTATAGATTGAGTGAACTGAGTCAGTTATGTTGGTTCTGGATAAGTTATCCATAGCTCGTACATTGGCATTAGGAGTCTTGTCTACTTCTTTACGCTTTTATGAGTGATGTTTATTTGTATATCTATCCTGTTGTATTACGATCATTATGATGGTAACGTGAATGAATGTAAGTGAATAGGGAGTGGACATATATACATATATATAGTATATACACGTATCCATATGTATATACATATCGTCAGTTATGTTGGTTCTAGATAAGTTATCTATAGCTCGTACATTGGCATTAGGAGTCTTGTCTACTTCTTTACGCTTTTGTGAGTGATGTTTATCTATATATCTGTGCTATTGTATTACGATCATTATGATGGTAACGTGAATGAATGTAAGTCAATAGGGAGTGGACATATATACATATATATAGTATATACACATATCCATATGTATATACATATCGATACAGGTGTATGATTGGCAGATGGATATGCTCATACGGATGTATCAATATGGTATATCTACACATACGTGTACATTGAGGTCTATACAGGTATATACATGTATATATGCACACAACCTATTAAATGTGGATATTAATAATATTATATTATTATTGCTTGACTATATATATATATATATATATACACATATCGGATATGCTGACTGGCTTACGATATGTTTACAAAATGATATATATATATATATATATATTATATTTGTTACTTTAATATATATATAAATATATAATATATAATATGTATATATTTAATATTTGAATCTCATTATTGGAAATTAAATTATTTTCCACTTCGAGTTAATATTAAACTTCAACTATGGAAATTGAGTTAAATATACCCAACCGATTATTATCATCAAACATGGAAATAGAATGAATCGAAATATTGTCTTTGAACTTTGGGAAATAAAAAACGTCAATCTCCAATATAGCGGAAGTCGAAATATTTCACAAACTATATTGTGAACTTTAGAAATTAAATGAAATTCAGCGGCTGAGGAAAAACAGGCGCGCCCGTATACGCGCAGGGCAATGACCAAGTCGCAAGAAATATGAAACGCAACATGTATGCTTGTCAATTGAGCCATATTTATAGGCTATGTGGATTGCAAATATCATTGGACTTTTTCACTATGCATTTCTACTCGCCAGATTTTAGAAGTGGTGCCATATCTGGAAGGAAGCCTGTAGGTGTCGATTATATATATTTAACCATGTGCAAATAAGAAATGGTCTCCATTCTGCTGTCAAATAATGGAGGTCGACTCACCTCTTGGAAGCTGAGTATGAGATTAGAAACCCGCCACTTATTAAGTTGAACAATTCAAATTACAGTTTTGGCAATTTACATGCCTTTGGAAGTGGAATTCGATAGGGCTGAGGCTCTATAAATAGCCACCCAATTCCTCATTCTTTACTTGTTTTCTGGAGAATCTATCTTTGAGAACCTATTTTTTGTAGAGCATCACTCTATTTTCCTAAGAGATATATATTCCTGAGAGTTGAGTTTAGTTTGAAATTACCAATCTTCATTATCGAATCACCTGAGTTTTATACTTCTATTTAGCTGTAACCAATATCAGTCTGAATATTCATATCTAAGTACTTGTTTCTGAGTGAGAAGGATAGCAGTTTGTGAGTTAATTATGAGTGAGAAAGGCAATAACTTGTGAGGGAATTGCCAATTGATTGATAGAGTTGGAAGTGTTGTGAGAATAGGCTGAGACATCATCATTTGGAGGAAAGCTAAATACCAGGCATGGGATATTCTTCTACTATCAATTTCAATTGTGAACCTTAAATATTTCTGGAATTTGTGTTTACTGCTTGTGCATAGACAAGGAATTGCTTCATAAACTATATTTTTGTTGTGTATAGAAAGTAAGATGTTTTGTGAATTGCATATCTGTTTGCACCTAGGGAGTAGATTGTTAAAGGACAAAGATGCATGCTTGTGTGATTTGCATTAATTGTATGATCTCCATATAAGGAGAATATGGCTGTAATAGTTACTATATACTAGGATCAAAATGAGAACAGGAGTCAAGTAAATTCTATCAACTTAAGTTATTAGGTTAACTGAGGTAAGCTTGAGTTACTCCTAGGATAAAGATTTCCAGTATAGGAGGGATTATCTGAATTACTTGTTATGCTGATTCATTTCTAGCAGTTAGTATGTTATAGGTTAGTCTGGGGTGACTGCTTATCCAATGAAGGACATAACCTATGCATAGTGTAAGATAGCCCTAAGTCAAATCGACCCTGAATGGTGTATGTGATAGATGACCCTCAGTAGAAATACTATATGGAATACTTTGGCCAAAGTAGTGTGATGTACCTACATCCTCTTAGATTGGGTGATGATTACACTATCAGTTCACCGTGATCCAATAGTACATGCTAGTTCGGGATTGTGGGATCACAAGGATCTAGTCATGTAGGACACACCACTATGCTCAGTTGGTTAACAGTATTGGTTACTCTACCAATCTCTTCGTCGAAGGAAGGGCCATCTATTGAATAATACATGTGCGGGGAACTGCATTATAAGTCCGTGGTTGGCGGAAAAACGCCCGAGTGATGTTTCTCCTCCACAGCAGGCTACTGAAGTACCAAGATTTGAAAGGGAAGATCCTGGACCATCTTACTACTATTTGTTCAAAAGCTCATTGAACTATGTTTTGTACTTGTATGTCTTCTTTCTCTAATGTTTACTTAAAAAGGAAAAGTTATTTTATTGTGATGAATTGTACTATGTTGAAATGATTTCAATTAAAAGAAAAGAAAAATTGTTACAATAGCTATTTACTTGTTATCTTTATTTGTCTGATGTAAAATTAAGAAATTTTTATTTCATGCAAGGGTTAGTACATTACATCAATAGCATACTATTAGACATAATGCCTTTTTAAAGGCATATCCCATATTATGGAAATAAATTGGAATTAAAGATATTTAATGGAAATCCTTTAAAGTTATTCAGTTAAAAATTTCTTTCCTATCAGCTGCATATAGCAAATCATATTCATCAATCCTTACACAATTAATAGGTAATGTATAGAAGCCACTTTAGCTGCGATCTTAAGACACAGAGCCAAGCTATCCTAGATTTTCAAACTAAAGTAAAAACTATTAAGTAAAAGCAGTAAAGGATTTTGCATTACCACTTTTCTTCCTTCCATCCTTCGTTTGGGCGCCTATATAATATTCAAAAGTGACACAGTATAAAAATTAATGGTTATTATAAATGGATAATCAGAAGATTTTTAATTTGTAAATTGTGAAAATCAATTAACTGAAACTTTACTTGCACATTTGTAATAAAGACTTTCGTAATCATGCACTTTCAAGCATCCAGTACTCGTTACTAATGCCAAATAGATTCCCTGTGAAAACAAATGACTTCTGATTAAATTTTGCACTTTTTTAGTTGAGAAAAAATAACTGCAGTATAATGGGACCCCTCAACATATGCATTAGTGATGAAAGAGGCAAATAATTGTTGACAGTCCAAAATAGAACACAACATTTTAGACAATTCCTTAGCCCTATACAAATTGAAAATATAAGATCTGTGAAGGGAGAGAAACTAAACTTATGCAAGTATCAATGGATAACTGCCTTACCTAATAATGTGAATCCTTAGAATGACAGCAACCAATGAAAAACCACAATGAAAAATTGGGGTCAAAACTCCAAATAAAACTAAATCTTCCACAATGAACACAAAGACAAAACTGAAAGAAGACAAAAGTGGACAGAGGTCAAAGGAATACAATACAGCAGCTTTATATTGCAAGAAACAATCTAGTAATTAAACTGCCTATAACTAACCTAAAAGAGCAGGTTGCCTTTCCATGGGTTCTACAAGAGATTACTCTCATATTTTTCTATAACTAATTCTCTAACAGGGAAGGGTCAAATGAGATGTGCTCAGCAGTATATCAATGGAGTTCTCATAGAAAAGACCCAAGTTCAAATCCCTGAAAGACATGCTAGCATGTAAATCGAGTAATATTCTGCACCCAATTCTGGATGTGAAATACCTCGAAGGCTGAGGCCAGATACAAATCCTAGCCGAATTTGACAACAACAATATCATTGGTCGTAGCATCTTCTAAAGGTAAGTCCCCATCATGCTTCAAAAGGTACCATTTACCAACTTAAAACACTTGCTAACATGAAGTGATACACAGAACCTCATATCAGGTTAACATTACAAAATGAAATGTTAAAACATGACCATATATGATCCATAACTCACTAGGTTCATAACCCTAGTGGCTCATTCATTATGGAGCTTAAGGATCGACGCTGCTCTATACTTTTAATACCCTTCCCTACTGGGCCATCTTTAGCCAGTAACAGTATTAAAATTGCTTAAACAATAAACAAAACAGCAGTAATTAAACACATAAAACAAAGCACATGCAAGAATTAGCTCATAACACCATAGATTTCCCTGAAGAAAAACTGAAAACTTCAACAAGGGAATCCTCTAAACACCACATCACTATTTGAAGCTTATTACATGGAAACCCAGCCAAATCTTTGGACTTTGTATGTCTACACAATCCTATCTGCAACTACCCTGTTCCCACAAAAACTCACACTCTCCAGCACTTTGTAAATCATCCATCTATCAATACAGCAATTTGAGTATTCTGTACATGCCAATTGAACCTCACAACAAAGAGTTTGATCCCTTTTTCATGCCCTACAGCCATGGGAAATCAAACAAACTTCGGGATACGGACAGATACTTGCAATACATGTAACCACCATCCTCAAATCTGAATCGTTTTTCCTACCAATTCTATCAGCCCATGCATAAGATCACCACTGACATCTACCAACCATGTATGCCTACATCCACAACCTTTTTTTAGAAACTAACAGTTACGATTGTAACTAGGCAACAGCCCATGACACATGACAATTTGTCACACTATCACTCCACCCACATAGATAGACCAATGTCACAACTACTAAGGATCAAATATTAAGTTCACCAAACAATCGCACACTTCAGCAGCTTCTAACTGTCTTTGGCAACAACTCACTTATTTCCAGGACCTCATGCTCACTTAATAGGTTCCACCATAACCATGCATTGTCTTCAAATAGTTACACCCACACGCATTGGACTTGATCCAACAATCCAATTGTCCAAACCTATCTGAAACACATTACCCATTTGTGGATTCATATAAAATGTTAATAATAAGAGAATGAAGAAGAGACTCATTGCAAATTATAACATCTCAACTCCTATAATGTCCCCATTTTTAGCACTACGCTTTCCAATGACTATTAGCCTATTTCCGAAGGCCCATAGGCTAGTCAAAGACAAAATTAGGGTTTCCTACTTTTTAGGAGGTTTCCTTCTGAGTTTTCAGGAGTTGCATGCAAGAGTTTGGCAAAAGAGTTTCAGGGTCTTTCTGGGTTTTCAGAGGGCTTCAAAATGGAAAACATGCATCTGCATCAGGTGACTTTTCCGAACTTGCTATTTTTAGTAAGTTGCGATGGTTGCCCAGTTTGTGCTTAAAATGAGTTTGAAGTCACTATTTTTAGTAAGTGTTATTTTTGGCAGTGCTATTTTTAACAGTAATTCAACGGTCCAATGTAATGGCTATTTCTAGCAAGACAATTTGAGTAGTTTGGTCTCCAATATTCTTGCAGCTTGTTTTGGCAAGTTCAGTGCTTTAAGCGATTTCCTGGTTGGACACCTTAGTTGGTGAGTATAATGATTTTAAGTGAAATATTACTAAGGCAAATGAGGACGCCTAGTTTGGGGAAATATTTGAATATTATAAAGTTATTTCAATTAAGCAACTTGGACACCTAACTTGTGATATTTGCATTTTAATAAAGATATATCTCTTATGTGCTTTTGGACGCCTTGGTCAAGGGGTCAAAGATTTAACTCAAATGCAAATTCAAAGGTGAATGTGAATCCTCATTTAGGCGCCCTATTTGGAGGGAAAAGGTTTTGAATGGAGAGTTGAGAAAAGTTTAAATAAGAGGCTTTGTCTTCATTTTTGGTATCCATTGCTAATATTACGAAGTGCTGCTGAAATTTCTTCAGATCCTTGCTTCGAGCAACGCATACCTCCTAGCCTCTTTTAGTTTCGTACTTGCAAGATAGTACCTAGTTGATATAGTGACTATTCTTCACTCAAAAGTGCAGATTGAGCTAATTGATGATGGAGTTATTTGATGTTTTCTAATTTTGGAGTGGTTTTAACAGTTTTGGTATTGCTAGTTTGGTGCTTGGCTGAAGCACATTTTTTATCATTGCTCTTCCTATGATTTTTGTTCGGTCTTGGGTGTTTGCTCCAATTGCTTTCCTATCCAAGGCGCCCCATTGCTCTAGTTTTCAGATTTTATTGTGGAGTTTTGGATTTCCTATGCTGGTCGCCATCTTCTAGGTAGTTGTACCATCTTCAGCGGTGCCTTGGGAAGCGTGCATAAAAAGTGTGAGCTGTTTTGGATTGTTTTCTTAGGTGGAACTTGGACACCCTTCTCCTATGCTTCGTTTGCACTTGAGTTGACATCATTTAGAGGAGTATTGGCGAAGATACAAGCATAAAGGTGAAACCTGTACTTGCTGGTCTGGTTTTCAGTTTGTTGCAATTTTATATCAGACCTGATATTTCAGTCATTTTGCCATATTTCATATACTGGATGTCATATACTTGTTTGGAGATTATGCTCTAACATTTTGGTGATCATAGGCCTTCTATATCTCATTGTATTTGCAGATTAGACTTCACATTGTAACACTGAATCAGTAGTACTAATCAGCCCTTTATATTTCTACAATTTATATTTTGTATTTCCACTGAAAAAGTGGAAGAGACGGGCCTCGCCGTCTATCTATTTCATTTCAGTACTATTCTTTGCTTTCATACCCGCTGAAAAGTGGAAGGGGTCGGCTAGCAACCCAGACATTTCATTTTAATATTTTGTACTTCCACTCCCGCTGAATAAGTGGTCGAATTGTTTTCATTTCCTAGTTGATCGGCTGAGCCGTCAACAATTTGTATTTCCAGCTTTCAATATATTTTAGCTAACTATCCCCTTTCGACCGTATTCTCTCACCTCGCCCACACTGAGAACTTGGTGATCAAAAAGTGAAGGGTTGATTTCAATATTGTACTTTCAGTTTCAGATTTCATCTAACGATCCCCTTTCCACCGTATGCTCTCACCTTGCCCTCATTGGGATCTGGGTGATCAGAAAGTGAAAGGTTGCATTCCAGTTGGTTTATCATTTCTCTAACGCTAACGGGTGAAAGTGTTGTGCTCAAATTAGGAAAAAAGTAAGGGGGATATTTCAGCTCCCTAGAAACTCCATTGCCATTGTTAAAAAAAACTCTCAATGATCGTCATAAATGTTTTTAAGTTTTTTTCATTCTCTATCATATATAAATTTGGATGATCGAAACTAAACCCTAATAGAGTTCACTAAACCTTAAGATACAACAAAGACTAATAAATGATATACTTCACAATGCTAAAATAGGCCAAGTACATTTGGGTCGTACGATGGATTTTCTTGAGATACATCCAATAATTGTGTATATAAAATAAAAAATAAAGCATTCAAATGTTGTTATGTAGGTAACCTCAACTTTACTAACCATCTTGCCCTCACGCAAACCGAAGGGCAATTGATTTAGGGAGAAAGTATCATAATAGACAAACTATTTTATAGTGCCTCAACATGATTGCATATTAACTTGTCCTTGAGTAGGTCACTCTTTAAATTGTTACCTGTTGTTGCATGAAATTGCACCCTATTGAACGCATTGTTCAGCATTCCAATGACACGATGGAACTAACCTCAAGGTGTGGGACCTTGCAAATGAGGTCAGATCTATGGAGAAGGTCGAGCTTCCTCTCAAAATAAATCTAGATACAACAATACTAGTCCAACCCAGCACTGGATAACTCTACACTAATCTTAATCTACCAAGATGTAGAAGGAAAAGGGAGAAGAGAACGTTGAAAGTTGAAAAGATGGTGATGCACGAAAGTTAAAGATGTTTCTTCTTGCCTTAAATTGCACAAAGAGTCAATAAAATCACTAAAGGAGTTTAGACAATTCCCTATTTCATCAATTTTACAAGGAGACATGAAGGTAGGTCTGAAAGATCAAAAGGAGTAGAGATTACCCACAATCAGCACTTATAGCAAGTTAGCACAATCATACAGCCTAGAAAGATGATAAGAGCTTATGCATATATAGAGGTATCAAACATTACACAACATACAAGCACTAAGAAGAGGTAAAATAGTGATTTTATTAACACAGAGGCATAAAATCCAATTTTACAGTTGCAAAATGCAAAGGTTGCATTAGTCTACTAGAAAAAATCCAAAGAAGAACCCTTACAACAAGCACCAAAGTGCCTTATATCATCTGCAAGTCACAGGAGAGAGATAGGGTGCATGGCTGGGCAAGAAACCCTAGCCAAAACCTTGCAAATCATGTGCAAACATGTGTACTTCAAATCCTGAGCTGAAAACCTACCATAATGGCCCTCACACCATAGCCATTCCTCCATATTAATGAATCTGCGGATAAAGAGCAAAAACTCCCCTAAAATCCGCGACAAAATTGCAACTAGGGATGGCCCTCTAACAAAAAAGTAGCTTGCCAACAATAAATGAAGCATGGGTGTCGCTTTTTCCAATACGAGTTGGTAAAAAGTATATTTAAAATCATTTTTGTAGCTCCATGAATCAGATCTGGTATTTGGGGAAATCATTGCAACCTTAATGGCGATTTTGGGGTCAAAACATGAAAATTCGACAGATTTATCCAAAAGTCTCCATGGGGTCCGAAGTCTCAACAGGAACTAAAGGCAACAGGAACTTGGCAATGGGAGGGCATTGGAACTTTGGTCCAAAAATCTTAATGGAACCAGAAGTTTCGACGGGACCAAAAGAGGAAGTAGGGATAGGGAAAGAAAATGGATTTCGGGACCCAAAGTTTTGACAAGACCAAAAGAGGAACCGCGGATAGGGAAAGAAAATAGACATTTCGACTTGATCCAAATGTCCTTTTCGGACCCAAAGTTTTGACGGGACCAAAAGAGGAAGTAGCGGTAGAGAAAGAAAATGGACATTTGGACTTGGTCCAAATGTCCTTTTGAGACCCAAAGTTCCAAAGAGACCAAAAGAGGAAGCAAGGATAGGGAAAGAAAATGGGCATTTGGACTTGATTCAAATGTCCTTTTGAAACTCAAAGTTTCGACGGGACCAAAAGAGGAAGAAGCAAGGGTAGAGAAAGAAAACGGACATTTGGACTTGGTCCAAATGTCCTTTCCGAACCCAAAGTTCCAACAAGACCAAAAGAGGAAGCAGGGATAGGGAAAGAAAATGGACATTTGGACTTCCTTTCGAGACTCGAAGTTCCGATGGGACCGAAGAGGAAAGAGGGGGATTTAGCCACTTTTTGAGATTTTTTCAAATGGGTATTTGACTGAAGTTTGGCAAAGGAATAATACAACTACCAAAGGTATATGTAAGCATGATAAAAACACTTTTTTGATATTTTTAAACCAAAAATATACTCAAAAGCATCAAAAGCACAATTTTTCCCTAAAGTGAGGGCATATCATTTGTTTTCTTTCATTTCACAAACACATTGGACCAATACAACATTTTTTTCCTCCAAGCCACCATTGTTAGGTTTTGAAGGTTGCTTCATGTTTTTTCAAAGATGAGGGTTACAAGAGAGTTAAACCTACATTAACAAGGGAGAAATAGTTGCACAAAGAATATTTATATATCAAAGGTGAATGAATCTTTAATTTTTTCAGTTTTTTGAATAATGTTTTGAGCATTTTTATTTTTATTTTTTTTTAAATTTAATTTTTGCATATCTTTTTGAGCTTTTTATGCATAATAAAGGGTTACAATGTCGAATCTTTTTTACTTTTTTATGTTGCAGGGTTATAACTTTGTAAGAATGAAAAATCATGTTCACACAAAATGGCTAGTAGTTCTAGAATAGTTGCCCCAATGCAAAGAGTTCGTTTAAATTTGATGTAGTGTCACCACTTTGGCAACATACGACAATGATTGAATAACTTCCTGGTGGTGGGATTTATTGGTGGCATTGTAGCCAATGTGGAGTTAAGTATTAGTGCTCGTACAATTGAGTGAAAGCTCACTTATGCGCTATTACCAACAAGGAATAAAAGTTTTTCAAGGGTCAAACAAAAAAGGGTTGCAAAAGCAACAAATAATGGGGTATACTAAAGAATAAGATGATATCAACATGGTAAGTAGTAAATAAAAGGAAAGAGCACATCCTCTTGCCAAAAAAGGTTTGCAAAAGCCTCCTAGTGGCTTATCACAAGCAGCTGGCCCACATCCTTTCATGCCATTGCCACCATCTTCCCAAGAAGAGAATGCCTCCTATTGGGTAAGGCCTTCAAGAATGGAGCAAGGGAGGTTGCAAATGGTGATGGGCTTCCTTTCAACCTTGTTAGATCACCATATTGGCAATATATGGTGATGGCCATTCCAATGCACTTGCTGATTATGTTAGTCTCAAGTATGAAGATGGGTGAACCACCTTATTTGCAAAGGAGAAAGATTCAATAAAAAGCATCATTGAGAGAAATCAACGCCAAAAACAAGTGTGCCCATCATTTTTGATGGATGGAAAGATTGCAAAAATAGACCATTGATCAATGTTATTACAGTGTCCCCTACGGGGATGATGGTTTTGAAAGCAACAGATTGTGAGGGGCAAGTGAAGGATACAAATTTCATTACAAATATTCTCACAGAATCCATTGAAAAGGTGGGCCCAAAAAATGTAGTCCAAGTCATTATGCGCAACACTAAAAATTCCAAGGTAGCTAGTTCTACCATGGAGGGTATGTATGGGCATAGTTTTTGGGCACCATGTGCTATCCATTCTCTCAATTTGATGTTGCAAAAGAACGGCATAAAGATCAAGTCGACCAAAGAAATCTACACAGAGGCGAAGGAGATTCAAATGTTTGTAATTGATCATCATACGTCACAAGGCATCTTCAAGACCCCCAACTTGGAGTTATTGAAGGTGATTTAAATTTTATTTTTTCGTATATTTTTAAAAAACTTAATTGTTGATATGTGACATGTGTGATCTCACTATTTCCAAAATAAATAAATTTAAATCCGTTTTAATTTATTCAACAAAAAAGATATATATTATTTAAAACAATAATAATTAAATTGTGCAACAATAATTAATCCATCAAATATTATTAACATTAATATGCATCAATAACTGGATGATGAAACATGTTGTACCCAAAACCAAAATTTTTGCTTCACTAAGGCATTTTGCTTAATTGAGTCTAAATCTTGTTAAAGTGTCGTCAAATGGTCATTTTTGGGGTTTTCAAATATGGAGTTGGTGTTAGTACTATGTCAGTCTGTTACCAAAGAGATTTAAGAAAAATGAAAATCTGAACGAAAAACGTCAAAATTTTCTATCTCTGAAGAAGGGAGCACATTCTGAAATAGGCGCCCTATCTTTTAGGGGCCTAGATCCCTGTTTTTAGGGTTTGTCACCTCCAAGCGACATTTGTCCCAAGATCACGCCGCCTTCTCAGCGTTGAGCTTCGGCACAATCAAACGGACCTGTTTGAGCAAGTTACGGAAGATACAGGCAGATCGGCGAGAAAGCAAGAATTGGCTAACACTGGAGAAAAGCGCAGCTTTTCAGAAAGGCGCCCATCTTTTTGAGGTGCCAAATGTAGGTTTTTGGCTGAATGCCATCCAAGATGTTTATCTCACATTTGTTCGAGCTTCGCGACGCATCCGTCAGTGGGTGAATCTGAGTTGCTGAAGTGCTTGAACCTGAGGTCAAACGTTGGGTCAAATCTTAGTCAAACTATCAGAAGAAAGAGCAAAAGAGCACATTTTGAGAAAGGCGCCCAAGCTTTTCAGGCCTTTAATGCTTTCTTTCTGATGATTTAAGATGCCTAATGTGTATCCGTGTTACGTTCAGCTTTCCGTTGCCTGTCTCCGTCAGATCAGAAGATGTCGTCAGCTTGCAGTGGAAGTTTTTATATTATTTTTGTCGTTTCCAGAAATGGCTAAGTCTGGAATCAAAAGAGCAACTTTTGAAAAGGGCGCTCTTGTTTTTCACCTCTCAGATGATGTTTTAAAGGGAAGTATGTCTTCTGACCATAGATGCGAGCGAGCTTAACCCGCTGATGAACACGAGTTCGATCTGAAAGTTGATAAAACAAAAGTTACGAAGGATTTTGTTTTCCCTTCGTTCGAGATACAGATGTTGAAAATTGACTAAGTCTGAGAAAAAGCGCAGCTTTTGCAAAAGGCGCTTGGATGTTTGGGCCTTCAGATGTCAGTTTTATGACATGCACTATCAAGATATCATTTGATCAATTTTACTTTCGGCTCCGCGAAATGCACTGTCCGGCCCGATGACCGGAGAATCAGTCAACCGGTGTCGGGGATGGAAACCGAGTGGCGAGGTTTTAGCTAATTTTTCATAGGGTAGCTAAGTCTGGAATTCGCCCAAGAGTTCAAATTTGAATTTTCGAAAGTGAGTTGAATGGACGCCTTAACTGGAGTTCTGACTGCAGTTAGACTGAACGATTTCTGGGTTGTCATCTTCAGTTCGTTTATTGGCATGTGGAGTGATCTTTCAGTTTGCATGTTCAGTTAACTTTGCATGTTCAGTTAACTTGATTGCATGTTAAGTTTAACTGAAGATTATCACTGAAAGTCAACTGAAAGTTTGCATGCATGGCGAATTTGGTCAAGATTGTGAAGATGGCGCTTCATTGCATGTTAACTGAAGTCATGGAAAGGGACGCCATATTTTGATGAAGCATTATTTTGTGAAGCATGAAGCATAAGATTTGTGAAGTATGGCGAATTTGCATGTCAACTTGAGTTTCAAAAGGGTCGCCATATTTAAGGTTGAAAAGTGAAGCATTTTTGTGTGAAGCTATGCACTTTTTAAGGAAGGCAACTTTAGTTCAAAAGGGTTGCTATTTTTAGATTTTAATTGATTAAAGCATGTGAAGTTGGCGCACTTGTTGAAAGCCAAACTGAACTTCCAAAAGGGTCGCTATTTTTAGCTTATTCTTTGCATGAAGATGGCGAACTCTTATCTTATTCTTGTTGTTAACTGAAGCTATCTAAAGGCTACGCCTTAGGTCAAAATTGATGAATCTAAAGCAGATTTGAAGATGGCGAACTTAAGACAAGTCTTAACTGAAGCTAAAATCGCATGATGAGTTCAACTGAAGTGTTGAAAGGGCAAACCCTAAAGCACGTCCACCTTTTGAGCTTGTTTGAGTTCTAGTTAACTATTATGAGGTCCAATGAGAAGCCAAGCGCCATTTTTAATGCATGCTTGCTTTAGTACGAATTTCTATGATGAAATTCTATATATTCAGAGAGTGGCGTCCATTATTGCATCATCTTTTGCTCTGAAAGCTTGTATTTTCTTGAGCAACCAGCAAGCTTAAGGTGATTCAGGTGTCCGTTTTCAGCGTTCTTCGAAGCTACGAGCTCAGATTCTTCAGAGGAAGTCAATTCTAGACTTCATTTCCACTTTGCATGCAGGTTTTATAAAGATTCGAAGAAGAGATTTGCAGATTTTTCAGAAGCAGACGAGCAAAACTTTCTATCTTCTGTCTTATTTCTTCTATTTCTCACCTTAGGTACTTTCTTCGCATGCCAGAGTAATTCAACACATGTTCAGAATTTGATCATCTGGGTTCTTATATTTCAGCGTTTGCAACAAGACCCACTTCTTAGATTTTTTCGAGAAAATCGCCCCGTAGCCCTCATTCTGAAGCTCTGAGCCTTTTTCCGAGAATTTCTTTGCATGTGGGCTTGAATCACATTTTTTCGAGAATCCAGCTATCTGGGTTTGTTCAGAATTCAGTTGTGCACAAAACCCATGTTCCAGAATTTCTTCGAAAATTTCTCCTGTCAGAAGCTATTTTTAACCTTGTTCAGAGTTTTTCAGAAAGTTCTTCAAACATATTCGACTTTACAGTCAAAAGTCACCATTTTCAAAATGCAGTTCAATCTCATTGATTACAAGGTGAAATCAGTCCTTACACATAATTTCACCAAGACTTCAGATACGGACCTAAACCATGTTTATCCAGTGGTCAATCTGAGCAGTTTAGAAGGTGTTAGCAGCAATTCGATGAGGAATCTTGAACGTTCCGGGTTGCTAGCAGCGGCATCCATTCCTGTTTCTATCTTCGATCTTGAGTTCGTACTTGCTTGCATTAAGCATTATGACTCGTCTTCACGACAGATCAGATCGGTTGATGGAAGAGTGGTTTGCAGTCTCAAGCCGAAGGACATAGAAAAATGTTTTGCTATTCCTCCTCGCTCAGATAACTTTACTGTTGATCTTGAAGCTTGCGAGAAGATATGGGATGCTGATCATCAACGTTCACAGAGAAAAGTTGCTCAGAAATGGTTGACAATTCAGAAAACTAACTTGCCTAAGAAGGTTGGTCGTGGTGAATTTAAAGGAGAAGTTGCTGTTTTGATCACCTTACTCAATCAAGTTACCGGCCAGTCAGATGCTAACACTTTCCGTCCATGGATGTTCTACCTGATTACCAGAATCCTTGATGGCACAGAGCGTTTTGACTGGGCTATGTTAATTAGTGATTGCTTACATCAGCAGATTTCTAACTTTCTCAAGCATCACGAGTTTCATATGATATCTTATTTGGTTTACTTGGTGGCATTTCAAGGTAGTTTCAGACTTCTTAAAACCAATGGTACTCTCGGTGTTCAGCATATTCATGAATATTATCCACAGCTAGAGTTTTCTCAGTCTGAGTAGGACTTCCGAGTGGTGAATGATCACTTTGCCATGAGAACCGTGAGGGATCTTGATGATGAGATGCACATTCGTATTTCAGCCGAGGCCAAATCAGTAATGGAGACTTGGGCAGATTGGTTCATACAGTTTCCTACTTTCACGTACCTCCGAGTTTATGGTTATGTTGGAGAGCCTCTGATGTTGCCGAGATATCCGTCAGACAAGATTGTCTTTATGGAGTTTCTCAGGCAAATGCAGCACGTTCACTTCTTTCTCCGTAGTCGTCATAAGGCTGCGGCAAATTTTCCATTTTCATTGGGAATTTTCACATTTGATGCAGCAACAGATGCCAGGCGTATGTCTACTGAGATGGAAAGGTTCAAATTCAAGCCTTATACTGAGAGACGTTCCTATGATCCTCTCGGTCATTATGCAAATCGGTTAGAGCGAGGGATTGCACATATGCCAGCACTTGAAGATTTCTGGGCAAATTGTGAAGATGAGTTCGAGGTTCGTCGTCGTCACTATTGTAGACTTACTGTTGGACAGCTCTCTGATTACTTGTCAGAAGATGTTGATGGTCTGTCGGATGATGATGGAGAAGATCTTCTCAATTCTTATGTTAAGGATCAAGTTGTTAGGCAGCCACTACCACCTCGATTGGTATGCTAAGGAGAATACTTCTATTGAAGAGGTTTCCGCATCGGTGATCAAGCACTAGTAAGTTGTTCTTGAGAGCAAGCGAACACGGAAGTCAGTCCCTGTAGCAGAGCCGCCAAAGGATTTCTCGTCATTGCCTTCTACTTCTAGAGCAAAACCCAGAGTTAAAGCCATTATCATACCTCCGGAAGGAGTTAGACTCAGTGGAAACACAGGGAAAAGAGCTACTGGTAAAAGGAAGCAGAAGCAAATTGAGAGTATTCCTGAAGTTCCAGTAGAGACAGTTATTCAGACTGAGCCTCACGTTTCACTTCCTAGTTCACCTCACGTTCCGCCTATTGATATAGATTCTGAGCCTGAGCCACAAATTCAAGCAGGATCGGAGACGACTGAAACACCACAGGTTGATACATCAGGGACAGTCTCTCCACGAATTGAAAATATTGTTCAGTCTTGTTGGCTCGAGAAGTCTTTGGGAAGACAAAGGCGTGAACCGTCATACAATCTTGATTTATCTGAGTTTGGTGAGCCCTATCAGAGGAGATCAAACAAGAAGATAAAGAAGCAAGTGCATATCGAAAAGACCCCCGAATCAGAGATTGTGATAGAAGTTGCAGTGCCTCCAGAAGGTAAAAGCTTGGACGAGGTCAAAGTGGGTGATTTTACATTCACTAAGGCAAATCTTGGCAGGACCACACGAGAGACAGATGTATCTCTTCTCAAGATTGTTACCAATAATCTTGAAGAGCGTATCACGAAGGATGGAGAAGATACGGCTTTACTCAAAACTGAAATTAGTCAACTTCGTCAATACATTTCTGATCTTGTTCATGGGAATCCAAATAGAGCACCGGTTCTTCCTCAGCACACACCTGCAGAGAAACGGAAATTAGATCAGTTGGTCAGTCATGGCAGACTTTTTGATGATTGGATTGACAGTTTAGTTGCTGCTGGTAAAACTCTTCTTGCAGATTTATATCAGTTGAGGAGTGAGGCACACAAACTCCGTCAGGGTATTCAGTTGCTGGATATTGCAGTTGCAGAAAGCTTGGCAAAGGATCGCGTTCTTGTATCTCAGTTATCAGTTGCATGCGATGCTTTGGAGGAGATCGAAGATCAAGAGAAAGTCTTCACTTGGAAAGAGCAGCACCTTCTCAGAACAGAAATATGTGAGAAAATCTCTTCCAAGTTATTTTCACTGAAGGATGACGAAGTTGGAGTGCTTGCACTTGTCAGTGGCTTCGTTGTTCAGATCCCGTGTCATTATCTTCTCGAAGATGGCACGTATGTTGAGTTGGAAAAAGTTCAAGCGGAATGCGAGAAGCTGATTTTTGACAGCCTTGAAGGTGAACCTAGGGCGCCAAAATTAGAAAATGTTTCAGTGATTGCAGCCAGTTTGAGAAAGGCGACTGAAGAATGCAAAGATGGTG